>JAODAL010041656.1:0-12500 GCA_025379985.1 Phyllomedusa bahiana | reverse complement strand
GAGAGAGACACAGACAGAGCGAGAGAGACACAGACAGAGCGAGAGAGACACAGACAGAGCGAGAGAGAGACACAGACAGAGCGAGAGAGAGAGAAAAAGCGAGAGAGAGAGAGAGAGACACAGACAGAGAGCGAGAGAGAGACACAGACAGAGCGCGAGAGAGACACACAGAGAGACAGAGAGGAGGCAGCCGGGTGACAACCACTATAGTCCCCCTCACAGCTCCCGTGGGGTGGTTCAACCCAGCTTCCATAAGCCCAGAACCGCTATATCCAGTGGATCAGTGGTTGAACTTTCCACTCCTACATAAGTGTTTGCCGTTCAGGAGTCTGGGAAAGCTGGGTGACAACTTGAATCACTGCAGTGACTATTAAACCCACCTACTTATTTGGTGATATAGGAGCACAGGATGACACTGATCTGCCGTTCAGGAGACTGGGAAAGCTGAGTGATAACTTATGTCAACATCACAGCTCCCACAGAGGTGGTCACCCAGCTTTCTCATAGCCCTGAATGGCCGGGCTGCCTAAGTGTTCAGTGGTTGAACTATCCCCTCCTACATAAATAAGAGTCAGACGTCCAGGAGACTAGGAAAGCTGATTGACAACTAGAATCACTGCACTGAATATTAACTCAACCATTGGTGAATAGGGAACAGAAGATCGATTGAGTCAGGAAACTGGGAAAGATGGGTGACAACTAGAATCACTGTACCGACTATTAAATCCACCTATTTATTTGGTGATATAGGAGCACAGGATGAGATAGATCTGCTGTTCAGGAGTCTGGGAAAGCTGGGTGACAACTAATACTGTCATTATTAAACCCCCAACAGAAGTGGTCACCCAGCTTTCTCATACCCCTGAATGGCTGGAGTGCCTAAGTGTTCAGTGGTTGAACTATTCAGTCCTACGTAAGTGTCTGCCATTCTGGAATCTGGGAAAGCTGGGTGACAACTAAAATCACTGCACTGAATATTAACTCAACCTATTTGGTGATATAAGAGCACAGGATGACACTGATCTGCCGTTCAGGAGACTGGGAAAGCTGAGTGACAACAAATACGGTCATCACTACATCCCCAACAGAAGTTTTCACCCAGCTTTCTCATAGCCCTGAATGGCCAGGCTGCTTAAGTGCTCAGTGGTTGAACTTTCCACTCCTACATAAGGGTCTGCCATTCAGGAGTCTGGGAAAGCTGAGTGACAACTAATTCTGTCATCATTAAACCCCCCAACAGAAGTGGTCACCCAGCTTTCTCATACCCCTGAATGGTCGGACTGCCCAAGTGTTCAATGGTTGAACTATCCCCTCCTACATTACTAGATGTCTGCTGTTCAGAAGTCTGGGAAAGCTGGGTGACAACTAATAGTGTCATCGTCACAGCTCCCACAGAGGTGGTCATCCAGCTTTCTCATACCCCTGAATGGCTGGCTGCCTTAGTGTTCAGTGACTGACCTATCACCTCCTGCATTACTAGATATCTGCCGTTCAGGAGTCGGGGAAAGCTGGGTGACAACCAATATTGTCATCCTCACAGCTCCCAGCTTTCTCATAGCCCTGAATGGCTGGCTGGCTGCCTAAGTTTTCAATGGTTTAACTATCCCCTCTTGCATTACTAGATGTGTGCCGTTCAGGACACTGGGAAAGCTGAGTGACAACTAATACTGTCATCATTACACCCCCACAGAGGTGGTCACCCAGCTTTCTCCCTAGGCCCAGTGAATGGCTTGACCCTCCACAATTGTCTGCGTTCAATTTGGGGAAAGCTTCCCCATTTTCCCACATATCCCCTAAGATGTTTTCTGACCCCCCCG
This sequence comes from Phyllomedusa bahiana, assembly GCA_025379985.1. Lineage (NCBI taxonomy): Eukaryota > Metazoa > Chordata > Amphibia > Anura > Hylidae > Phyllomedusa > Phyllomedusa bahiana. The sequence goes on along the minus strand of JAODAL010041656.1, from coordinate 10,683 downwards.
TTCTAGGTGCGTTCCTGGGAAAGCTGGGTGAGCAGCCTGGGGCCACAGAGGTGGTCAACCAGCTTTCTCATACCCCTGAATGGCGGGGTGCCTTAGTCTTCAGTGGCTGACCCATCCCCCTCCTGCATTACTAGGTGTCTGCCGTTCAGGAGTCTGGAAAAGCTGGGTGACAACCAATACTGTCATCATTACACCCCCCAGAGGTGGTCACCCAGCTTTTTCATACCCCTGAATGGCCGGGCTGCCTTAGTGCTCAGTGGTTGACCCATCCCCTCCTGCATTACTAGGTGTCTGCCGTTCAGGAGTCGGGGAAAGCTGGGTGCGCAGCCTGTGGGCCACAGAGGTTGTCACCCAGCTTTCTCATATCCCTGAATGGCCGGGCTGCCTTAGTCTTCAGTGGCTGACCCATCCCCTCCTGCATTACTAGATATCTGCCGTTCAGGAGTCGGGGAAAGCTGGGTGACAACCAATACATTACACCCCCACAGAGGTGGTCACCCAGCTTTCTCATACCCCTGAATGGCTGGGTGCCTTAGTGTTCAGTGGTTGAACTATCCCCTCCTGCATTACTAGATGCCTGCCGTTCAGGAGTCTGGGAAAGCTGGTGCCTAATACATTCCAGTGGTGGTACCACCCAGCTAATTCTCCATCAGGAGCGGGGAAAGCTGGGTGCCTTAGTGTTCAGTGGTTGAACTATCCGCTCCCACGTTACTAGATGCCTGCCGTTCAGGAGTCTGGGAAAGCTGGGTGCCTTAGTGTTCAGTGGTTGACCCATCCCCTCCTGCATTACTAGATGCCTGCCGTTCAGGAGTCTGGGAAAGTTGGGTGCCTTAGTGTTCAGTGGTTGACCCATCCCCTCCTGCATTACTAGATGTCTGCCGTTCAGGGGTCTGGGAAAGCTGGGTGAGCAGCCTGAGGGCCACAGTGGTTGTCACCCAGCTTTCCTAGAAGCTGACCGGTTCCCATTCGCTCCGGGCGCAGATGCTGTGCAGTCCCGCAGGCTGCCTCTTCTTCCGTATGGTGCGAGTCCCCGGCATCAGACTGGCTGCTGCGCTTTATAAAAACGCACCGGAGGAGCCGTGCTCACCTTCTGGTCGTCAGTCAGGAGCCCCGCAGCCGCCTCCGCACCCAGGGCCCCCGGTGAGGCTCCCAGAGACTCCTGCGCTCCGTTCCGGGCCGTCCTCACAGCCGATCCTCCTCCTCCTCCTGCTGCTGCTGCTCACAGGGCATCCTTCGGGCTCCGCTGTCAACAAATTGTGACGTCACTTCCGCTCTGCCCCCATAGCAACCGGACCGCTTGTGTCACTTCAGTCCTCCCCTCAGAAACTTGGACGCCCGCAATGAGTTCCGCTTCTAGAACTGATCTAGAGGTCACACTACAGGCACATGATTGTCAATGACTGAGAAGAAGCACTCAAGGCTCAGAGTGTAGAGGACAAATAGAGGGAAACTGGGGGTTAAATCAACATAATGGGGGGGGGAATCCCATCGCTCCCCAGCTCTTGTACTTGTATGGCGCCCATCACTCTATCTATGTAACTGTCTGAGAATGCTGGGCAGACCCAATGCCTCCTTAAAGGGGTTGTCTCACTACATTGATTCATCTTACCTCAGTCCTCTTTTCTTGGGTTCATTTTAAATTAAGGGGCGTGTTTACTGGCTTCTACTAGGCTGTAGTAGAAGCCAGGTCTGTAGCTATAGCAACCAGTGCTGGCAGGCTATCATGAGAGATCAAATAGGTCTGTAGCCATAGAGGCTAGTGCTGGCAGCCTATCAGGAGAGATCAAACAGGTCTGTAGCTATAGCAACCGGCACTGGCAGCCTATCAGGATAGATCAAACAGATCTGTTGCTATAGCAGCCAGTGCTGGCAGCCTATCAGGAGAGATCAAACAGGTCTGATAGCTCACTTAGAAAAGACCATGTGCATGGCCAGCTCCTATCATGGGGAGATTGAAAAGGTCTATAGCTATAACAACCAGTGCTGGCAGCCTATCAGGAGAGATCAAACAGGTCTGTTAGGGTATAGAACCAGTGCTGGCAGCCTATCATGAGAGATTGAAAAGGTCTGTAGCTATAGCCAACCAGCGCTGGCAGCCTATCAGGAGAGATTAAACAGGTCTGTAACTATTGCAATCAGCGCTGGCAGCCTATCAGGAGAGAGCGAACAGGTCTGTAGCTATAGCAACCATCGCTGGCAGCCTATCAGGAGAGAGCGAACAGGTCTGTAGCTATAGCGACCTGAGGAGCTGATGCAGCCCATACAAGAGGGGATATCTAGGAATAGACAGGACACTGTTAATGGACACATATTGCAAAGTGACTTGTTTTTGCAAGAACTTTAACATAAAAAGCAGCGATCCTTGCAGTGAGACAACCCCTTTAAGTTCTGTGTACGTGGCCATATTGCTGCCTCGTGTTGTACCGAGCCATAATATGATTGCTGTAGAGATGCATGACGCCTCTGCCGTGCCCATAAGAGGTGGTTGAGGGTTCCACTTTAACCATACTTACCAACTCTCCCTGATTGTCACAAAGACTCCCAGAAAATGGGTAGTCCTCCCGATCTCCCTGAAGAGATGGTAAATCTCCCGCTATGGTTAGCCACCATTCTGGTGAACCACTTGCAGGGACAGTTTTACTGCCAGGGGGTCAGTGCCGGTATTTTATTTGTACCGGCCATGTCAAGTATTGGTGACTTTTAGGGCATGTTCAAACGGCGGTTTTGGCCCGCAGTCGAAACCTTGCCACAAACTTGCGCCTCCTGACGCGGGTTTGCAGCGTGGGCTTGGGCGTGGTCTCGGCGCAGGTGGGGCGTGGTTTGGGGCGCGGCTTGCGCCGAGGGTTTGCCCCCATGCAAATTAATAGCAGGAGGCAAACCGCGCCGGGAGCCGCGGCCCAGTCGCGCACCACCTGCGGCAGCACCGCGCGCTGGCCACGCACAGCACTCCCTGTCAAGAATTTACAGGAGAGTTATCCACACGTGCGGGTTTGGCCGCGGCCCCAAAGCTGTGGCCAAACCCGCGGCGTGTGAATATTAACGCGGTTTCCCATAGGAAACCATGTTAATAAACTAGGCGCGATTTGGCCGCGGAAACCGCGTCGGAACCCACGGCCATAACCGCGGCCAAATCCGTCGTGTGAACATGCCCTTAGAATACACTCTTGGGCAGCCTATTAGGATCTGTTCACATGGCTTATTTGGACGCTGATTTTTCAGTGCCCAAAACAGCATCAAAACCTCGTCTGCAACACGCTTCTTCAGAAGAGGTTTTTGATGAGGTTTTGGACGAGGTTTCCACCCATACAAATTAATAGCCAGGGCAAAAACCGTGCTGAAAAATGCTCCAAAAACGCGCCGTGCACTATATACACTAGTGCAGCATATATGGCTGAAAAGGGGCCAAACAGTCACAAGTTGACAATGTATGGTCAGTTTAGCCTAAGCCTATTTGGCAGCTAAACCACTTTTTACATCTGAGGACTTTCTTACTAGTTGTGGGTTGCTCTGTATATAGTGGAATGATATCATGAGACGCTGCCCTGACATCACCTGGTGCAGAGGGGATACATTGCAGCTCGGCTCTGAAGGAAAGCTGATTGATGTGCTGTTACCCAGCTTGGATGCTGGTCAGGAGATCCAACCTCCTGTAAAGCTGAAGGACACCACATCCATTATCATCTTTCCCCCAAAGCTATTACACAGATATGACAAGGGGGTGTGGCTTTGTGCAAAAGAGGGAGTGACATGTAAAACAGGGGGTGTGTCCCACTTAAACCATCAAAGCTACAATTCAAAATCTCCCTGAAGACCACTTCCAAAAGTTGCCAAATATCACTTTTTTTAAACATAATTTTTATTCAAATTTAGAAATACATTTACAGAATTGCACAGAGGAGGAACAAGGCAGCATCAGCCTAAAACACACAAAATATATGTCAGCATAGGAATAAAAAAGTAAATTGTTAACAGGAAGATATATCAGTCACAATATAGATCACTATATAACCTATAAATAGAAAATAGAGTTAACACAATTATGAGGTAAAGCTGAGACTCTATGCACTGGTAAATCATTGAATTCGAGCCCAAATCGGAAGAGAAAATTAAAAACAAAACCAAAATGAACCAGAAACTTTAACCTGGCACTTGGGTCATATTAATACTCTAAATTGGTTGACCCAGGGCGGGGGTTACTGAAGGGAGTGGAGTATGACTTTAACATAATGACACATTTTTATTTTATTTTTTTTTTCAAAATTTCTTTATTTTTTCATCCCCACCCTCCAAGCGCCATCATAAAAGGCTTGTTGTATTTGTTAATGGCACCATCTAATGTATAAAGAAGCTTTTCAGGGGGTGAAATAGAAAAAAAAGCAATTCTGCCATTGGGGGTTTTTTATGTTTTAATTTTTACGCTGTACACTGTGTGGTATGAATTACATGTTATCTTTATTCTGTAGGTCAGTACGATTCCAGCAATAACAAACATATAGCGAACTGGCCCATAGAAGAGCAGGGATTACCCCCGGTGGCAGAGGCTTAACTTGAAGCTCCGGGGCCCTAGTGCAAAAAGTTAAATGGGGCCCCCCAGCTACCATGTCCTATTTACAATTCTGGTCTCTCCTTATGTGGAAGAAAAGCTTTTGGGCCCCTTCAGGCTCCAGGGCCCGGTAGTGACTGCTACCTCTGCACCCCCTGTAGCTATGCCCCTACCCAGTGGACCCCTGGGCATGGCAGGCTTAGAGCTGTGTTTCAAGGCAAAAGGCAGAGAAAGAGGCAGAAAGCAAGACTCATGTACAGTAGTTGTAGAATGGGCCCCAAGAATCAACTCCAGTGGTGGATCCCCACTCCCCAGAATAAATTCCACTAGAGGCCCCAAGAATAAACGCCACTGGTGGCTCCAAGAATCAACTCCACTAGTGGATCCCAAGAACCAACTCCACTGGTGATCCCAATAACCATCTCCACTGGTGGAGCCCAAGGACCAACTCCACTGGTGGCCCCAATAATCATCTTCACTGGTGGCCCCAAGAGTCAACTCCACTGGTGGACCCAAGAATCACTTCCACTGGTGAACCCAAGAATCACCTCCACTGGTGGACCCCAGAAATCAGCTTCACTGGTGGACCCCAAGAATCAAGTCCACTGGTGGCCCCAAGAATCACGTCCACTGGTGGACCCAAGAATCATATAAACTGGTGGCACCAAGAATCATCTCCACTGGTGGGCCTCAGAAATCAGCTTCACTGGTGGACACCAGGAACCAATTCTATGGGTGAAATGGAGTTGTTTCTTGCTGCCCACCAGTTGAGATTATTCTTGGGGCCACCAGCGGAGTTGAATCATGGGGTCTATCCTACAGCTACTGTACATGACTCTTGCACTCTGCCTCTCTTTCTTTGCCTTTCTCCCTGAAGAACAACACCAAGCCTGCTATGCCCTAAAGCATAACATACCCAGGGGCCAACCATGCCCATCAGTCCTCCAGGCGGTTCCTCTGTGGATCAGTCCCAGCACATATTGGGTCCCCTGCTCTATGGCTTTATGCCTTGCTATATAGCACATGTGTCAAACTCAAGACCCATCTGCTAAGTGCATCCCACTACGTCAGTTTACGTGCCCTTTGAGTTCTTAGACACAGCGAGCAGGGATAGACAAGGTCTGGACACAGAAGGACCGGCTCTCTACTATGTCCATAGCACACAGTCAGAGGTGGCAACACCAGCACAAGGAGTGGGCTGATACGCACCTCCACACTGCTTCATTCAGCAACTCACAGGCTGTGGCACAGTTCTGATATTCCTACCCAGGCCCCCAACCTCTCTCCAACAGCACTTCAATGGCCCTTTAAAGGGGTTGTCTTGCTACAAGGATCGCTGCTTTTTATGTTAAAGATCTTTCAAAAACTAGTCCCTTTGCAATATGTGTCCATTAACAGTGTCCTACCTATTCTTAGATACTCCCTCTTGTATGGGCAACATCAACTCCTCAAGTCGCTATAGCTACAGACCTGTTTGATCTCTCCTGACAGGCTGCCAGCACTGGTTGCTATAGCTACAGACCTGTCCAATCTATCCTGATAGGCTGCCAGCACTGGTTGCTATAGCTACAGACCTGGCTTCTACTGCAGGCCAGTGGTAGGCAGTAAACACGCCCCTGAATATAAAATGAAACCAAGAAAAGAGGACTGAGGTGAGATGAATCAATGTAGTGAGACCACCCCTTTAAGGGGGCATTGGGTCTGACCAGCATTCTCAGACAGTTGCACAGATAGCGTGATGAGCGCCATACAAGAGCTGGGGTTGGGGGGGGGGGAGGGATTCCCCCCATTGTGTTGATTTAACCCCCAGTTTCCCTCTATTTGTCCTCTACACTCTGAGACTTCAGGGCTTCCTCTCAGTCGCTATAGCTACAGACCTGTCCAATCTCTCCTGATAGGCTGCCAGCACTGGTCGCTATAGCTACAGACCTGTCCAATCTCTCCTGATAGGCTGCCAGCACTGGTAGCTATAGCTACACACCTGTCCGATCTCTCCTGATCGGCTGCCAGCACTGGTCGCTCTAGCTACAGACCTGTCCAATCTCTCCTGATAGGCTGCCAGCACTGGTCGCTCTAGCTACAGACTTGTCCAATCTCTCCCGATAGGCTGCCAGCATTGGTTGCTATAGCTACAGACCTGGCTTCTACTACAGCCTAATAGAAGCCAGTAAACACGCCCATGAATTCAAAGTGAAACCAAGAAAACAGGACTGAGGTGAGATGAATCAATGTAGTGAGACAACCCCTTTAAGGACAACCATAAAGCTGATGTGGCCCTCAGTGAAGATGAGTTCACCACCTTTGCCAATGTCCATAAGTCCTAACACCACATCAGTAATTCTCAGATTCCTTTGTTTGCTGCACTGAGGAATGTTAATTGCTGATTGCTCAGTAAGCGCCTTATATGTCCACGAATAAGTCATCTATGTGTCCTGTTATCTGTATGATGAAGGAATTGAATGGAATGTCCCTGGGATATAAGAGCTATAGAATGAGTCAGTCAACTCTCATGATTGTGGCTCTTAAGAATACGGTATCTTCATGAGACAAAAGGTATAAACACAATCTGTGTGATCAGCTGCTGGTGAGGTTTTAATTAAAGGTCACGTCTAATTAGAACGGTTACTCTATAGCCATCTATATGGTATCATATTACCATTGATTCAATACATTCTTTTGTTATATATTGGATAGATACATACCAGGACCTATTACAGTGGAGCCTTAAAGGGATTGTCCAATTCAATTTGCCTTACTAAAGCACATAGGTATGATAGAGCAGGGGGCCTACTATTTGGCAGAATAATTTTGACCAAAATGAGTGGAAACACAGAATGAGGCAAATAATTGCTGTCACATTGATCCAGCTATCTGATCTGTGGGCCCCATGTTATAGAGCAGGAGGAGCTGAGGACATGCTATCTGATCTGTGCCCCATGTTATAGAGCAGGAGGAGCTGGGGGACATGCTATCTGTCTGGGCCCCAGGGTTATAGAGCAGGAGGAGCAGAGGACATGCTATCTGATCTGCCCCATGTTTATAGAGCAGGAGGGCTGAGGACTGCTATCTGATCTGTGGCCCCATTTTATAGAGCAGGAGGAGCTGGGACATGCTTTTCTGATCTGCGGCCCATGTTATAGTGCAGGTGGAGCTGAGGACATGCTATCTGATCTGTGGCCCCATGTTATAGAGCAGGAGGAGCTGAGGACATGTTATCTTATCTGTGGCCCATGTTATAGAGCAGGAGGAGCTGAGGAAATGCTATCTGATCTGTGGCCCCATGTTATAGAGCAGGAGGAGCTGAGGACATGCTATCTAAAATGAGGGCCCATGTTATAGAGCAGTAGGAGTGGACATGCTATCTGATCTGTGGCCCCATATTTTGAGCAGGAGGAGCTGAGGACATGCAAATCTGATCTGTGGGCCCATGTTATAGAGCAGGAGGAGCTGAGGACATGCTATCTGATCTGAAGGCCCCAGGTTATAGAGCAGGAGGACTGAGGACATGCTATCTGACTGGGGCCCCATGTTATAGGGGCGGGAGGAGCTGAGGACATGCTATCTGATCTGTGGCTCCCATGTTATAGAGCAGGAGGAGCTGAGGACACGCTATCTGATCTGCAGGCCCATGTTATAGAGCAGGAGGAGCTGAGGAAAAGCTATATGATCTGCGGGCCCATTTTAGAGCAGGAGGAGCTGAGGACATGCTATCTATCTGTGGCCCCATGTTATAGAGAGGAGGAGCTGGGGACATGCTATCTGATCTGTGGCCCCATGTTATAGAGTAGGAGGAGCTGAGGACATGCTATCTGATCTGCAGCCATTTTATAGGCAGGAGGAGCTGAGGACATGCTATCTGATCTGCAGGCCCATGTTATAGAGCAGGAGGAGCTGAGGACGTGCTATCTGATCAGCAGTGATTGACAGTTATCTCTGTATGCACACACATACCAGGATGGCTGTCACTCACTGATAACCCCGCCCCCTGAACTCCTTAATGAAGAATAAACACAGATTTAAATCAATAAATTGCAAGTTCCATACATTTTTGTGGGTAGTGTATGTCAATGCCTCTGTCTCTTCATAGGTAAATAGATAGATATTTTTTCTAGGATAGATAGATAGATAGATAGATAGATATGGGATAGATAGATAGATAGATATGAGATAGATAGATATGAGATAGATAGATAGGAGATAGATAGATATGAGATAGATAGATAGATAGTATAGATAGATATGAGAAGATAGATAATTGATATGAGATAGATATGGGATAGATAGATAGATATGAGATAGATAGATAGATAGATATGAGATAGATAGATAGATAGATAGATAGATCGATATGAGGTAGATAGATAGATATGAGATAGATAGATAGATATGAGATAGATAGATAGATAGATAGATATGAGATAGATAGATAGATATGAGATAGATAGATAGATAGATAGATAGATAGATCGATATGAGGTAGATAGATAGATAGATAAAATAGGCTGCATACAAAAAGGAACTATGGCCTCGTACACAAATGGTGCCAGATGTAGAAAAATGGTATAAAATAAGTAATTTATTTAAAAATGGAGACCTTAAATCTCACACTTAAAAGATTACAATAAAAAAGGCCTGACGGGTTTCACATGGAACACCCACGCTTCTTCAGTTTTAAGGTCTCCATTTTTAAATAAATTACTTATTTTATACCATTTTTCTACATCTGGCACCATTTGTGTACGAGCGCCATAGTTCATTTTTGTATGCAGCCTATTTTATTCATTACCACGTGGAATTTTTTCCTACCGTGGGAACAGAAGACGCCGGGCAGCCGTACCAGATCAGTTCCATGAGGAGCATAGAGAGTTGTGCCTCGATTTTGAACGCACAACTTCGAAAGGTGAGCAGACCTAGTTATTACACTAATATTATTGTTTGAACGTACCTCACTATTGTGCGCCTGTCTGTTTCTCTCTATTCTTTTATACATAGATAGATAGATAGATAGATAGATAGATAGGAGATAATTAAAATAGATAGATTAGTAGATAGAATATTGAGATAGATAGATAGATAATAGATAATAGATAATAATAGATATGAGATAAATAATAAATATGAGATAAAGTAATATATAAGAATAGATAAATAGAATTAGATAGATATAGATAGATAATAGATATGAGATAGATAGATAGAATAGATAGATATAGATAGAGAGATAGATAGATAAAAAGTAGATATAGATAGAATAATATAGTAGATTAGATTATGAGATAGATAGATAGGATATAGATAGGAGATAGATAGGAGATAGATAGATAGATAGATAGATAGGAAAAAGATAGATAGATAGATAGATAGATAGATAGATGGATGGATATGAGATAGATAGATAGATAGATAGATAGATAGATAGATAGATAGATAGATAGATAGATAGATATGAGAGAGATAGATAGATAATAGATATGAGATAAAAATAGATAGATTTGATTTTGAATAGATATGATAGATAGATAGATAGATAGATTGAGATAGATAGATATGAGGGTAGATAGATAGAATAATAGATAGATAGATATGAGATGATAGATAGAATGAGATAGATAGATATGAGAAATAGATAGATAGATAGAATGAGATAGATAGAATGAGATAGATAATAGGATAGATATAAGATAGATAGACCACCAATCACTGCCTGCACTCACTAATAAAATGTAAGAGCAGTACAGGACATGTAGTACCGCACTGTACTGTAGAGAGGTGCTATAGACCACCAATCACTGCATGCACCTCACTAATACATGTAAGAGCAGTACAGGACATGTAGTAATGCACTGTACTGTAGAGAGGCGCTATAGACCACCAATCACTGCATGCACCTCACTGATACATGTAAGAGCAGTACAGGACATGCAGTACCGCACTGTATTGTAGAGAGTTGCTATAGACCGCCAATCTCTGTATGCACCTCACTAATACATGTAAGAGCAGTACAGGACATGTAGTACCGCACTGTGCTGTAGAGAGGCGCTATAGACCCCAAATCACTGCATGCACCTCACTAATACATGTAAGAGCAGTACAGGACATGGTAGTACCGCACTGTACTGTAGAGAGTGGCTATAGATTGC
>JAODAL010041655.1:0-35664 GCA_025379985.1 Phyllomedusa bahiana | reverse complement strand
ATTCATATCTGGACACCTGGTCTCAACCAATCGGCTCTTTTCTGCCTTTTTTACTGTATTTTTGAACTGTCCCTCCTTTTCATTTGATTGGTTCAATAATTCACCATAGGTTATAATGTCACTGTCGCTCCTATTCTGATTGGCTGGTTTATTGCCTGACCAGAAGAGATTAAAGAATTTTGAATTATCTAATGTATTTCCCGGTTTATTATCCTATATCCCAATTCCTGATTCTAGCGTCGGTCTCGGCGGACAAGCGCGTTGTTCGGGATTGATTGATTTTATGTTTATAGAAGTTTCAGAATTTTTCAGATAATATTTTACACTAATAAAAACGATTTTGCTAATCATACTCCTTGCGCACGGCCAGTGAGACGAGGCGAGATTTTATTGCCCCCGTTCTGGCCCTTAGAACAATGGACAAGTAGCTCGCGGCTCTGTTTGGCCGAGATAGCCAAGCCCCAGCATAGCTCAACAATCAGCTCTTTTCTGCATTTACTGTAATTTTGAACTGTTCCCGCCTTTGAATTGGATTGGTCAATATTTTCCATAGTTTAGAATGGGTCCTGTCACTCCTATCTGGATTGGCTGGTTTCTTCGACCAATGAGAAGCGCTTAAGAATTTGAATTACTGTATTTCACCGGCCAATTTTCGAATATTTCAATTCCTGATGAGCGCCGGTCTCGCCCGGAGACAAACGCGTTTTTAAGTGATTTTATTTATGTTTGTTTATAGATGGTTTTAGCTCTTTTACAGAGAATGTTTTTTTACGCTTCATAAAAACGATTTATTTACTACTACTCGATGCCGCACGGCGCGGGCGATTTCAGTGGTGCCTCCGATTTGGCGATAGACTACAATGGGAGAAAGTAGTTTGCGCATCTGATTGGACCGGGATTAGCCAAGCCCCCGCTAGCTCAACCAATCAGATGCTTTTCTGCAATTTTTACTGTTATTTGAAAATGGTCCCGCCTTTGAATTTGATTGGTCAATACTTCTCCATAGGTTTGAATGGGTCACTGTCTGCTCCTATTCTGATTGGCCAGAATTGACAAGTCCCCACGCTAGCTCAACAATCTTTTCTGCAATTTTACTGTTATTTTTGAACTTTACGCCTTTTAATTTGATTGGTCAATACTTCTCCATAGGTTTTAATGGATCACTGTCGCTCTATTCTGATTGGCTGGTTTCTGACGACCAATGAGATAATAGGCTACAGAATTTGAAATAAACTGTATTTTCCACGGCAATTTCCATTATCAAATTCCTGATGTTGCGACGTTCTTGATTTTTTGGAAAGTAATTTTATTTATGTATTTTTTCAGTAGGTTTGAGCTCTTTTTCTGATAATGTTTTTTACACCTAATAAAAACGATTTTTTTAAATTCATAACTCCTTGCTGCAAGGACATGTTTAATGATTTCTCGCTGATTTCAGCCGGTTAGATCAGGAATACATGTTAGGCACAGTCCCTTCTGCGCTACCTAAGTCCCCACTGTGCTCACACACTGGGCGAGGCGGCGTGAACTTTACACCGCAGTATGAGCGCACCTCTCGGACGGCGTAATATTAGGCGCAGGTCCCGCACCCAAGAAGAAGGGCAGCTCCGTCTTAAGAAGATTAAATTTAGACAAATCCCCAGGTCCAGTTGGATACCCCACGTGTCCTTTAGGGAGTTAAGTATGTCATTACGACTAGGCCTCTATTCTTAATATTTTTTATTGGACTGTCTAATAACGGGGTATGTCCCAAAGGCAATTGGCGCATAGTCAAATGTGTAGCCAAAATATTCAAAAAGGGGTCAAAAAGTTGATCCAGGAAACTATTAGGGCCGGTAGTATGACCCTGTTGTTAAGGTAAAATGTTTGAAGGGTTCTCTCGAGATGTATCCCTGGGATATATCATGAAAATAAATGTATAATTGCCGGTTCCACGCATGGGTTTATTGAAGGATCGGTCCTGTCAGACTAATCTCATCAGCTTCTAATGAGGAATAGTCAGGCTAGAATGGATCGGCGTGTGAGGCACTGGATGTCATATATCTAGTTTTTCTAAAGCATTTGATACGCTGCCACATAAAAAGGTTGGTCAAGTTTAAAATGAGAATGCTTGGATGGGGGAAAAAGTGTGCAGTGGGTAAGCCAACTGGCTCACTGATAGGAAAACAAGGCTAGTAATTAACCGTTAATACTCTGACTGGATTGGATTGTGTTACTAGTGTGGGGTACCACAAGGTCAGTATTGGGCCCTATTCCTCTTCAACATTTTCATTAACAATCTTACACATGGATTGCACTAGTAGAATTATCAGAATCTTAGCAGACGTAACTAAGCTGGTAAAGTTTCTAAATCAACACAATAGAGGATCAATGTGTTATTACAAAGGGATCTGGATAAGTTGGAGCCTGGGAAGGGAAAGAAACGATTACAAATGCAGAGCTGGTTTAACACAGATAAAGCAAGGTTATGACATGGGGAGGAAAATCCATTACTTTCATGACTACATGTTAGATGGAAAAAGGCTGGGTAAAAGTGGACATGGAGAAGGGACTTGGGAATCCTGGTGGACAGTTTTTTTTTTTTTTTTTTTTTATTTTTTTTTTTTTTTTTTTTATTTTTTTTTTTTTTTTTAAACTTAATTGTAGCAGCCAGTGTTCAGACAGCAGCTGCCAAGGGAAAATAAAGATCATGGGGTGCATTAGAAGGGGCATAGAGGGCACTTGATGAGAACACATTATTCTCCCATTATACAAGTCACTGGTTAGACCACACATGGGATTATGTGTGTACAGTTTTTTGGGCACAGTGCTCAGGTAAGGACATTGTAGAGCTTGAACAGGGTACAAAGGCGGGAACAAAAATAATTAAAAGGACTGGGAGGATACAGTACCCAGAAAAAGATATTAGCAAGATTAGGGGTTATTTAGTTTAGAGAAAAAGACGGCTCGGGGGGACATATATAAATATGTTTAAATTACATAAAGGTCAATTATAGAGAGTCTCTCTCATAGATTTATTTATATCCCAGGACTGTATCTAGAACAAGGGGGCATCTCTACGTTTGAGGAACGAAAGTTTCTACTAAACATAGAAAGGGATTCTTTACTGTAAGAGCCCAAGTGAGTCTGTGGAACTATGCTGCCTGTGGAAATTGTCATGTGTGAGTGAATCATAACAGAGTTCAAAAAGGGTTTGGGATGCATTTCTGGAGCATAATAATATAACAAGTTATAGTGTCTAGGTTTTTTTTTTTTTTTTTTTTGGATCTCTGGAGAGGGTCTTGATCCAGGGATTTTTCCGATTGCCGATTGGAGGAGTCGGAATGGAATTTTTCCCTAAAAGAGGACATTTGGCTTCTAACCTAATTGGGTTTTTTTGCACTTCCTCTGGATTACCAACACCTTAGCACAAACAGGCTGAACTGGATGGAGTTTCGTCTTTTTTGGCCTTACAAACTATGAAACTGACGCCTAAGGGCCCGCACTGCGCCTCACACACTGGCAGGGTGACGGCGGACTGTACACGCATTATGAGCTGCACCTCCAGTGCCGACATACCATGTGGTGCAGCTTCAAGTTCGTGTGCTCGAAAACTTGCGCTCAGACATGGCGAGCTTCATACCATGACACCCTTAGAATCTTTAAACAATAACAAAATGCAAATATAAGTAGAGAATCTTATTTACAACAGGTCCCCAAGAAAAAACAATCTGGAAAATTGATGAGGTGTGGTAGAGGGATCAGTAATTCTTGTCATTATCTCTTTGCTCCTCTGGTCATGATTTTAGAGATCCGAACACTATGTCACATTCATAGTGTGACTTGGAAGCTGCGATAAATATGGAAGTCCATTTTGCAGATGTTTTAAATTTTGACATAACTTATATTCCCATTCCTTTCTCTCCCGTTGTGTCTTAAAATGTCCCACAAACCGCAAGTCTTCAATAGAATGGTCTTCTCTGGAGAAATGTGCGGCCACTGGGTGATCAGTTCTGTTGTTATTAATGGCGAATCTGTGTGAATTCATGCGCTGACTGAGTCTCTGCCCTGTTTCCCCCACATAGAGGCCTACTTTCTATGGCTAACATGGTGCAACATTATATTACTATCCCTAATATGCATAAATTTAAAAATAGAGGGCGAAATCTATGAATTCACTCGCACCATTTTTGTAACTTGTCGCCGACACACTAGTTCTCAATAGATATAGAGGAGTGTAAAATATGGCAGTATGAAGGAATGTGTTTGTGCCAAAATTTTTGGCCCCATTAACACAGCAATATTTCGTTTGGCAGTTTCGCACCCAAACTGTTGGTTGCCATTTTTAAACTGTGTCTCAGAACACAATGTGCCAAGTTTGGCCTAACGCCTGTTCATACATCTATAGAACCAGCAATATATGGCAAAAAGATGCTGAAGGCAAATTCATAGATGTCACCTAGAGAGGTTTTTTTTTCTAAAAACTACTAAAACATAATGAAAACTGTACAAATTTGGTAATAATGAAATTGTACTGATCTGCAAACAGGTCACCTACAACAGATAAAATGTCATTTATACTGATTAGTGAAGTCCACTAAAATCAAAGTCTCAAAAAAAGACGCAATTGCATTTTTATTACGTTTTTAGGTTCTCCTAGTACATTATATGATACGGTCAATGGCATGAATAAAAAAAAGTACATATTTTCCCACAAAAAAGAAGCCCTCACATGTCCACATAGACAAAAAAAAGGTAATTGCTTTTGGAAGGCTGGAAGAAAAAAAAATACAAACCAAAAAATGCTGTGTCTTGAAGGGGTTAATGTTACAGCTTATCGGTATAAACTATAAACAATTATTGTTCATACATATTGGTATATACATAAAAGCTCCTGTTAGTGAGATGGATGGCAAAACAAGTGCTAGGAATAGGCCAAAAGGAATTTGAATGGAAAAAAAAAACATTGATTTATTCCACCAATTATGATTTCTGAACTCTTTCGACTTAAAACATTAGTCTTATTGTCTCTAAAGAAATAAGAACTTGTTTTCTTTGCATTATTTGAGGTCTGACTGCACTGCTTCTTTTTTATTATTTGAAGATTTCTCATTTACTGCAAATAAATACAAAATTTTTTGCTTTGAATTTCTGACGATGTTGCAGTAGTTTTTATAAATAAACAGTAACATAATGGTACCTCATTTTTCTCCAAATAAGTTTATACAATGAAGAGAAAAAATCAGAGAAACTGTATATTTTGGCAAGGTTTGGGGGTCCTTAATTTTTTCCTGCGCTTTATATAGGTGTATGCTATGTATGTATGTATGTATGTATGTATGTATTGTACAGTATGTGTGTGTATATATATACATATATATATTCATACGTACAAATAGTTTACAGAAACAGCTTAGAAGATAGTTTTTATGAAAAAAAGGTTTCGCTTGTGCAGATTTTTTGTACATTATAAGACAGTAATATCTGTTCAACTTACATTTTTTGCTCAGTGTGCGTTTTAGAGGACAGTAAATTAGCACATAAGAGAAGCATGACTTCATCTCTTTGTCAGGATTACAGAATAATGACCTGTCATTCCCATCTTATAATAAAACAATTTGTCTCATCTCGCAGAACCTAGGAGAGAACATGTTACATTGAGGATGATTTGAAGCATTCAGCAGTAACAGGAACTATTAGCAGGTAGTTGTTGTTGTTAGGGAAAAACCTACATTCTAAACTGATAGTATTTGATATCTTCTCGATCTGTATATAATTTTATGCCACACGTATTTTACAGGCAGTTTTACCCTACCATAATCAAGCTGTGTAGATGCTTACAAAACTTCAATGGGCATGTTTCAAATTTAGAAGACTCTTCACAGTCCAGTGCTTCCAGTCTTCTTTATTATATTACTCTGCAGCACTGTTTATTTCATAGTAGAGAAAAAACATCAGAATATCCTTGAGACTAAATTGCAGATTTTACATTTAAATTCCAATCTCCTATTCTTTTGTACTTGTATCTTTTGAAGAAGTCTGCAGCCAAGCTCAAGAGAGATGTGAGTTGGCTCATAAGGTGAGTTTAGCCACTTAATGACTGGCCACTGTCTTTTGATGGCAGGTGATGCGTGTCTTCTGTTGGCAGAGGGGATTTGTGGCTCAAAGCACTGTAGTTGCGTTATGAATGGAGGTGAAGGTAACATCTCTGTTCCAAGAGAAGTCTTTGTGCACGTCAGGGACCTAAGGAAGCTTCCGATCCTCATCGTTCAACTATTTGATTACCATGGTACGTGACCGCTGCGTGATCAGAGGGGTAGTCTTTGCCCTATCGGGTCCCTTATTTAGCTGGAAATTATGTAAGTATTTAGAATGTAATTAACACGGGTGGTATTAGATTAATATTATTGTGATGGCGAAACAATTAATTTTGGTGGGTTAATCATATTTTTTTGTTCTATACAGTTACTCAGCCTTGGGGATCACTGGTAAGTAAGCCGCAAGCTGTACGATATGGTTATACTTGCTGTCAGGGCATCATAGTTGATACTTACACAGAATGACACAGAATATAATGTATACGCCTACAGGAGTAAATGGAAGTATGCTAATACATTATCTAAGCAGTTTTACTACAAAGGCATTTCATGCCTGATTTGTCCTGCTTCAGCTTTCATTGTGTTGAAAAGGGACATGTATGATTTGTTTAAACTGCCTATCACGTGTCTCTGCAAGAGATGACTAACACCATGCCTTTCCCCTGGTGTGCTCACTTAGGCAATCAAAGGTCTTGTTATATATAATGTGCTGTGAGGCTGATACATGTAGCGGTGTGTAAATTAGCGCTTCTGCCTTTTAACATAGGGGTCTTGGTTCAAATCCCTGCAGGAACCAAATGTTCATTTTTTTTCTCAATGCATATATCTGATTGTGTTATCTTTTTATTTATTTGCACCATTTGACTCATTACTAAGGCGTATAAATATAATAGAAATATGATTGATGACAGGAGGAGCTAGATTACAGCACCTGAGATTTAACTCTGCAGTGAGTCGTGTGTGATTGTTGGCAGGGGGGAAGAATGAGTCAGTGGGGAGTAGCTGCTTGAGAGGAGAGGTGATGTTCTAAGCATTGCACGGCAGGATGTTTTGGTGCTGCGTATGCAGTGCATGCGTTTACACAATCCTCTTGGAGATGAAGCTGTTCGATTGGGTTCCATACTAAAGTATTTTTGTTGGACTAATTGTTGGTTTCATGTTTGTGGATTGGGGTTTTTAGTTTATGTTTGGTACGTGTGGATTCCCCCGATACAGTGTTAATAAATTTTGGGGATTTAAATAGGGTAGCCGTGCTTGGGGTTAAAAAAGTGAAGAGAATAAAGAAGTGTGGAAAATTAAAATAAAATAGATAATAAAAATAAAAATTCATATTTAATAAAATAGATTATTGTGCATACATCACAAGTAAAAAAAACTACACATATTAGGCTTCCACACAACCGTAATAACCTGTAGAATTAATTAGTGTAAAAAAATTGTTTAGAGTGAAATGTGAATTGTGAAAAAAATTATAAAAAACTAATGCAAAAAAAAATACTTTTTTATGTTCACACAGTGGCGTGACTAGAACTTTTGCCAACCAGGGCTGTTGTTTAGTTTACCACCCCGTTTAACAGATTTCACCATGGTTTTTAGTTACAAGCCCTCCGTGTACGCATAATTTTATTTCTGTCACCAAGAAATCATGATTTTTTGTTACTATATTCTATGTGTTTCAAAACTTTTTTTATTTTTCTGTCCATATGCTGTGTGAGGCGTTGGTTTATTTGCCTGGATAAGTGTTTTGTTGTTGTTTTTTTTTTTTAATACTATAGTCAATTTTAGCTGGTATGGTCCTAATCCCCACTTTGACCACCTTTACTATATCTTCCGGAGGGTGGGGTGCGTCTGCCTTGGTTCTATGCACCTCGCCACTTTCTAAAATAAACAACACTAGAAACACAACCAAGAATGTAAAAGTGAAGCCCCTGATCACAAGGTCAAGGACAGGTGTGGCACGAACATTTTACAATCTGGGATTAAATGTTACGCTGCGTCACTATGGTCTATCCCAGCTCTGCCAATATTAACCTACAATACAGTCACATGGAGACCCCAGGATTGGTCCCAGACCACCAGCTCATGTAACCATCAGATGACAGTGAGTACAGCACTGATCCAACACAGAAGCAAAACAATCACTGACATCCAGGGACTCACACGACTTCTTATCTGATGAGTTGTTCTCTTCTTTGAGTTGTTGTTTCCATTTTCTTATCCATCCGACTCAGAATACCATGATGACTTCTGCTTAACATTAATCATCCCTGAAGAATTTACCACACAAACATCTTAGACCCCTCACTTTTCCAACACTTTTCTATCAATTCATACCTCTGTACAAACTCCTCCTTAATAGCACCCAAAATGGTAATAATGACCCTCTTCTGCCTCTGACAATAAGAGTATCTTTAGCCTGCCTTTTGTTCCCATATAGTAGATAGGCAAATAGATGAAGCCCCTTTTTTGTTCGGGTAATCCTCATTTTCTACACGTTATAATATTATATTCCCAGTTTTGAAGGTGTAGGGTAGATAGGCCGCTATTAGATAGGAAGGTATACAGGCCTTATAGAAGGTTGGTATGGTAATATATGCCTCCCATTGTGGTAGAGATAATACAGTATAGGCCCAATGTAAGTAGATATATAGGCATCATGTAGCTAGATATGTAGGTATGCAGCTCCCTATAGATAGGTAGGTTTATATGCCCACTGTAGGTAGATAAGTAGGTATTCAGCCTCTTGTAGGGATAGTTTTATCATTCTCGCCCCTGAAGGTATTTTAGCTTCTGTACTATAGGAGAGATACATCCCACTGTAGGTATTTACAGCCCCCTGTATGCATATATAATATCAGATATATATATTTTTAGATATATATAGTATATTTATATATATATATATATTATGGTGTATACGGGCTGCTGTAGGTATATAGCCTACTGTAGATAGTTATGGTATACTGGCCTTTTAGGTTATTTACAGCCCACTGTAGGAAGTTTAGTGCTATGTGTTTTTTTGGACCATACGGATTACCATATTGGATTTGTATCTCGTTTTGTATGTTAAGGTGTTGCTGGGTTGTGAGTGGTTGTGCGACTCATTGGTGGAATTACAGGGAAACAATGGGGTGGGTGGGGACGTGAGTCGTGGATGTTCGTGTTGGTTGCTGCTTTCCGTTTGCTGAGGGTTGATGTGTTGCGGGGGGGGTTGTGCTGTCGCATGTGGGGGGGTGATGGTGGGGGGGGGGGGGAAGGGGTTGTTTTTTGAGGGGGAGGTGACGTGGTTGTGCACAGCAGGCGGCACAGGGGGGAGGGCGGGGGGGGGGGCGTGGGCGATGAAGGGTTTCCTGTGGGAAGCCGGGGGACTGATTCTTGGTACGCAAGAACATCATTTTGTTATTCCGAATATGAGATGCTACTGGGGTGGTGGGATGAGGTAAACGGTACGCGTATGTTTTGGGCGGGGGGTGTAGTGTGGGGGGGCGGGTGGGCGCGGGGCGTGGTGGGGGGGGTGAGTGTCTCGAGACAGGATGTGTGCGGGGGTTTGTGGGCGGGTGGGGCCGGGGGTTTGGGATGGTAGGGACGGGAGCTGCGTGGGTGGTGGGCAGTGTTGGTGGGTGAGCTTGTTTGCGGAGCTTTCCGTGATATGGCACCGGAGTGGGGACAATAAGTAGGGGGTTTTTTTTATTTTTTTTTTTTTTTTTATTATTTGTTTTTGCTTTTTTTTGCTTACAGGTACAAGAGGGGTGGTACATGCGTGGGGTGAGTGTGTTTAAAATGAGGGGGCAGGGGCTGAATTCGAGGTCATACATGGTCGCGCAAAAATGGGTTGCTGGTTGGTACGGGTGGCCGGCCGCGCGTGCTATACTCCGATGCAGGTGCATTCTGATTGCCTGTCTAAACCTCACCTACCAAGACTGATCACCAGTAATGGCTCCAGTAGGGACGTGCGCGCTCTGCTTTGTGGTCTCAAACCACACAAAACCAGCGAGCTCAGCGGAAAATTTATTATATTTCTCACAGAGAAACCTCTAAGATTAGCTAGAGATCCTTTTACCAATTTTAGGTTTAGGATTAGAGATTGGGAAGATTTTATATAGTGTTAGGTAGTGATTTTTAAAGGAGCATTTAATGCTGTAAAGTCATGGGGGGGAGCGGAGGGGGGTGGACCCGCCGGGCGAAACACAGACAAAAGCATCTATAAAGAATACTGGTTAAAAGTTCACCCAAGACTTAGTGTAGACATTGCAATTTGCTTTATTATTAACAGTTTTCTATGAAATATTTCCTCGATATGGGGCAGCCTGATACTTATAGGATACACATCTTTCTAGTAACTGCAGGTCTCTTTGTTAGATGCAAAAAACTCACTTTTATCTATCGGTATTACATTTCAGATAGGTGTTCATTTTCAATTTTGCCCATTCCACTTTTGTTGATATATCACACCTTGCACTTAATTTTGAATCCAGCAATTTTATAGTCACACCACAGGTGAATGAAAGGTGCCAAAAATATCTTGTGTTATACGATAGTTAAGCTCTATAAAGAATACTGGATTTAGAGGATTTTTAAGTTCCAACCAAGACCTTAAGTCGTTTCAGATATCGGCAATAGCTTTATTATTAACAGTTTTCTATTGAAAAATTTCCTGGCTATTGGCACCTTGAACATTTTTAGGATTACACATTCTTTCTATTAAAACTGCAGGTCTCTTTGTTACGTGCCAAACTCCACTTTGATTATCAGTTATACATTTCAGATAGGTGTTCTTTTTCAATTTTGCCACATTCCACCTTTGTTGATATTTCCACCTTGTACTTAAATTAAAATCCAGCAAGTCAGCACAAGCATGATAGGTGCAAAAATACCTTGTAATTATCCACGAATAATTTTCAGATAAGTGTTTTTTGACTTTGGCGGCACTACAGCTTTGTTCATTGAGGCACCTTTGCACTTAATGTGAATACTGCAATTTTTAGTCACCACAGGTGATTTGTATGGTGCCAAAAAATACCTTTTATTATCCGAATACATTTCAGATACTGTTTTTTCACTTTTGGCGCAGGCCAGCTTTGTTGATAGATCTATGTTGCAGTTAAAATTTGAATAACAGCCAATGTTTTGATAATCACCACAGGTGCTCTGAATTGATAGTGAGGTACTAAAAATACCTTTTTATTTTCGAATACATTTTGAGTACGTGTTTTTCACTTTGGCGCAGGCCAGCTTTGTTGGATGAGATCTACTTTGCAGTTAAATTTGAATACAGCCAAAGTTTTGTAGTCACCACAGGTGATTTGATAGGTCGCCAAAAATACTTTTATTATAAGAAATAACTCTATTACAGTAACGTGTTTTTTGCACTTATATTTGCCACAGTCCAGATTTGTTGATAGTGCCACCTTGGAGTTTAATTTGATTACAGGAATTGTGTAGTTACACAGATGAATTATTAGGATGCAAAAAATACATTTTATTATCCGAATACATTACAGATAAACGTGTTTTTTGACTTTGCTGCACTACAGCTTTGTTCATTGAGGCACCTTGCATCTTAATGTGAATATGCAATTTTTTAGTCACACAGGTGAATTGATAGGTTGCATAAAATTACCTTTTATTATCCGCAATACATTTCAGATACGTGTTTTTTAATTGGCGCAAGGCAGCTTTGTGTAAAATCTACTTTGCAGTTAAATTTGAATACAGCAATTTTGTATTCACCACAGGTGGAATTGATAGGTGCCAAAAATACTGTTATTTTACGCATTTAAATTTCAGATACGAGTTTCTTGACTTTTGCCCAGTCCAGATTTGTTGATTGAGCCACCTTGCAGTTAATTTGAATCTGCAATTGTGTAGTTACCACAGGTGAATTGATAGGTGCAAAAAAAATACCTCTTTTATTATCCGAATAACATTACACGATACGTGTTTTTTTTTGGACTATGGTGCACTACAGCTTTGTTCATTGCGCTCCATAGCCACTTAATTGGGAATACTGCAATTATTAGTCCAACCACAGGTGAATTGATAGGTGCCAAAAAAATAACCTTTTATTATACGAATAATTTCAGTATACGTGTTTTTTCTCACTTTGGCGCTGGCCTGCTTTGTGGATAGATTTACTTTGCAGTTAAATTTGAATACCAGCAATTTTGTAATCACCTCAGGTGAATTGATAGGTGCCATAAATTTTCCATTTTATTATCCGAATACAGTACAAGATATTGTGTTTTTTGCACTTTTTGCCCAGTCCAGATTTGTTGATAGAGCCACCTTGCAGTTAAATTGAATCCATCAATTGTGTAGTGAACACAGGGTGAATTGATAGGTGCAAAAATTTACCTTTATTTATACGTATATATTTCAGATAGGCGTTTTTTCACTTTGGCGCAGGCCAGCTTTGTTGATAGATTATACTTTGCAGTTATATTTGAATCAGCAATTTTTGTTTTGTTTTACGGGGGATTTGAGAATATGGCTGTGATTTGCCGTCTTTTAATAAGAGACTTTTCCAAAACTCTCATCACATACCTTCTCTATTTTGTATATTCTGAAAATGGAGAGAAATTCAGGTGGTAAGCGAGCTAGAGGGCGGGTAGGACTGGAAGGGGGTAGAGGTACGAGAGGATGGTGCTCCTTCCAGTGCTAGGCAACAACCACGCTGCCAGGGATCATCCAGTTGCAGGACCGTCAGGCCACCCGGTAATCGCTGGGTCTAGGGCCCTGTGAATTCAAGTAACGAACAGCGTTGCCATTCTGTCCTTCAGTGGTTAATGCAAAAACCTGAATCCAGCAGTCTTACCTCCCTCGTCCTGCCCCATGTCACGGCCACAAATGTAAGTCTTCAGCCTTCACCAGCACTCCGGTCCCACATGAAAG
The DNA here is from genome assembly GCA_025379985.1 of Phyllomedusa bahiana. Taxonomy (NCBI): domain Eukaryota; kingdom Metazoa; phylum Chordata; class Amphibia; order Anura; family Hylidae; genus Phyllomedusa; species Phyllomedusa bahiana. The sequence goes on along the minus strand of JAODAL010041655.1, from coordinate 22,696 downwards.
CAGCCCAAATGTCAACTCTCGTGTTCCCCCACCACTGTGGGATACAATCCATTTTCTGAATGACTCTTTGATGAAAAATGTGGTTGGGAGTCAGAAGGCATGTAAAGAGTCAAGAGGAAAAAGAGGATAATTTTACTCTGCTTGAGCCCAGTTACTGACTGAAATCAGAGGAGGAGAAGGTAAGCCCAGGCTCAATCGGCAAAAATCTCGGCGCGGTCGGTCAACGCCCTTGCAGTGCCCCTTGCTTGTAGCCCGCAGCTCCTGGATGCAGAATGTCAGGACGACAAAGTCACCTGTGTTGATGATGATGATGTTCGGAAATTGCAGATCATCCAACGTGGGTCTTTTCTAGCAGAATTTGCTTGCGAGGCGCTTCATCACTGGAAACGAGGAGGTAAGACGATGGGCTTTGTGTCCAGTAAGGGTTCCGACTCAAAAGGGACGAGGGCCGGTCGCAGAAGTCCGAGCCTGATATTGTTTCCGCCAGCCCGGTCAGAGCAATCCCGCTCCTCGATTATCGGCGGTCAAAAAGGTCCAGGACCTCTCAAGCCCTGGGGCCTTCTTAGAGCAAGCCTCTGATTCACCCAGCGATCATATGCGCCTTTGCCCGTCAATCGACATAAGTAGAGGCAAGAACATTGGTGGTTAAAACCACCACCAAAATGTCTAGACACATGTTTACAGCGAATGCATGAGTCTGGAAATGGAGGCAACACTTGGCCAAACAAGGACTGGGGACCGACGCCGGGCCTCCAATCCACATGTACACCTCGTTCCGCCTCCTTCCTCCTACGCCACCAACAAGTGTTACCTCAGCATGCCCAGGTCTATCAGAGTCTTGATCAGGGATCAGCCTACTGGTTTCAGCCTCCTAACGTACGCCCGAGTACCAATCAGCACAACAGAGAACCAATCCTACCCCTTCTCCTTTCCTGCCAGTTTGACGAACCTGCACGCCTTACAGCGGCCAGTCTAGCAGCCAGCCTTCTGTCTTCCAGGTTTGGGAGCAGAAAAAACACTTTAACCAAACCATCCCAAAGCCAAAAGCCTGAATGTCGGCATTGCCAGGCTTTGGCCTTGGAAATGTTGCCTTTCCGTCTGGTGGACACAGATGGGTTCCGCCAACGTCATGGCCCTTGCATGCCCCAATACCAGATGCCGAGCAGGCATTTCTTTGCCAGAAAAAAGCCGTCCCTGCCCTGGCCAGCCACGTGTCATCTAAAATTTCAAGCGCGTTGTCTGCATCTGTGGCCGGAAAAGTCCATCTGACCACCGACACATGGACTAGTAAGCACGGCCAAGGCCAGCTATATCTCGTGTGACAGCTCATGGGTGAGCTGGGTGGATGTCTCATGGGGGTGACGGTGGCTCTCAGGCTCGGCGCACGCTCTTCAAAACTGCAGGGATGGTGCAGGGTTATTTCCCCCAAGGTCCTCTGGTGGCATCACGTGCCCAGAGAACCAGGCCGTGTTGAAATTAATCTGTCTTGGAGACCGTCCACACACAGGTCAGGAGCTGTGGACGGCTCTCGCAACGAGACCGAGCGCTGGCTGGGTGCCAAGAACCTTGTGCCAGGCAAGGTGGTGTGCGATAACGGGCGAAATCTGCTGGCCTCCCTTAAGATCAGTAGGCTGGAGCACATCCTTGCCTGGCACATGTCATTGAACCTTGTCGTCCAGAAATTTCTAAAGAGCTACCCGGGTCTGGACTGCCTGCTGAGGAAGGCTCGAAGTCTAGTTCGCACTTCCGCGTTCGCACCCTGCTTCGTCCCGCCTGGCTCAGCTCGGCCTCCCCGTCAACCGTCTCATTGTTGACGTGGCAACACGCTGGAATTCCACCCTCCACATGCTCCAGCGATTGTGGCAGCAGCGCAATGCCATTACGCAGTACGAAGTGACACATGGCCTGACAAGCAGCGGTGCGGACCTCGGGGTGTTGAGCCACCGAGAGTGGAGGCAGGTGAAAGAGGCTCTGCACATCCTTGCAGTTTTGAAGAAGCCACCAAAATGGTCAGTGCGGACAATGCCCTTGTCAGCATGAGCATTGTGGTGATCTTAGTTCTGGAACGTTCGTTGGACACTCTGAAACAACAGGTCCAGCCAGCGACGGAGGAGGAGACGGACACAGATGCGGACACTTTCTCTCCGTCAAATCCACAAGGCCCGACAGTTCACAATTTCATCGGTCTTCATTAGGCAGTGGTTCGGGGTCCAGAGCTAGTGCAAGGTGGCGCATAGCTCTCAGGGTGCATCATCTCAGGCAAGTCAGGGCTGTGTTGAAGCTGTGCCGGAGGGCAGGCGGAGGAGGAGGAGAGGAGGAGTATTCCTAGACACCGATGTTACCGACGTCCCTGCCTTGGAAAGAGGTTGGCGCGAATTTGAGGCGGAGGAGGAAGATGAGGAAGATCAGTTTGCTAGTGCCCTCGACCAGAGGCTTGGGAAATCAGGCTCCATCTCTCACATGAGTGCTTGGATGCTCCATTTCCTCAACATGATCCTCGCATTAGGCCATCAAAATGAACAACAGTTACTGGGTGGCCACCCTCCTGGATCCCGGTACAAAACAAACTCAGCACTTTCCTTCCACCCAACCCAAATAGAGAGTAAAATGCAGGAAATGGAGACCTTGCTGATTGATCAACTGGAGACATCTGTTGCGTCTGCTTCACGTTCCCCAAATGTCACAGTGGAAACAACATCAGCGACGTGGACAGCAGTTGAGTGACAAGCAGGGCGGTAGCGAAGCAGCTAGGCAAGGTGGCGTATGCCTAGATGGGTGTGACCCTCTGGCATCTTGTTTACCACTCACCAAGCATGCAATGCAGAGGCACACATCCAACACACAAGAGATCAGCTTAAGATCCATGGTGCACGGACTTTATGCGTTCTCACACGTGTTTTTGCATGTGTTCCGGACCCAATAGACTTATGGGTATACAAAATGGGACGAATTGGCACGAGCTGGCTCGTCACGCCATAAGAGGTGTTGTCCTACCAGCAGCCAGCGACATATCTAAGCGGACCTTCAGCACAGCTGGAGGAGTCTTACAGGACAACGCATCCGGGCTTTCCACAGATAATGTGGATCGTTTTGACTTTCATCAAGGCTGTTTCAGGCATGGATCTCTGATGATGTTGGTGGCCCCAATTGCCGAGGTCACCGATTATTCGACGGTTCTCTTCAATTCCTTTTCAAACTGAAAGGGTCCCTCTTCGAAAACTTTTTTTAAAATGATCATTTCTTACTGCAATTTTTATTCTCTGTTCCTCTTTTAGTCTCTTTTGCTTTGTGTGGAGGAGTCTGTAAAAAAGACAGCAAGGTTTCATGACAAACACCATATTCCATTTAACTCACTTTATCTTAAGTAGTTTCGCATTGTCAGTGGTTTTGAGGTCATGTTGCTGTGAGATAAGCTATTATTATGGTCCTTTTGAACAGAAATGTGGCTTCTAAGTGGCATTTCTCCCTCACAATTTTATAATAGTGGCTGAGAAGTCATATTTATAATTTTTGGGGTCATGTTGTGTGAGATACAGCAATAATCCTGGTCTTTGGAACAGAAATGTGGCTTATAAGTGGCATTTCTCCCTCACAATTTTTAACAGTGGCTGAGAAGTCATTTTATTAATTTTTTGGGTCATGCTGCTTTGAAAATGCACGCAATTCTACAAGGTCCTATTATAAAAAAAAATGTTGGTTTCTAACAGACATTTGTTCTCAACAATTGACCAAAGTGGTCAAAGGTCATGTTTTGAATTTTTTGGGGCATTTTGCTGTGACATGCTAGCTTTTCTACAGGTCCTATTCTAAAAAATGTTGTTTCAACAGAATTTGTTCTTCACAATGTCCAAAGTGGTCAAGGGTCCAGCTTTGAATTTTTGGGGGCATTTTGCTGTGACTGCAGCTTATACTACAGGTCCTATCTAAAAAATGTTGTTTCTAACAGACATTTTTTCTTCACCAATTGTTCCAAGAGTGCTCAGGGTGATGGTGCTGTCAGAACACTGGGAATAGGTAGGACACTGTTAATGGCACCATTATTGCATATTGACTTGTTTTTGCAGATCTTTAAACACTGCTATCAATCCCTGTATTGTAGACAAACCATTTAATACAATGAAAAAAGAGAAAAAAGACATGGTGTAATTCCACTCCTATTTTAAAAATGTGTTTTTTCTGAATTTAAACTACTAAAAAAAATTGCTTGTACAAAATAGGATGGTAAAGAAATTCCCTGATTTGTACAAGGGAGGTACAGCGAAAACTTGACCAGATGTAGGTTATTCGAGGACATGGGTATGGAGCACGGACAGAGAACAAAGTACAGAGACAATTTACCTCCAGCTCGTTGAGTAAAATGAGGAAAAGAATGCAAGCAAAAGGGAACCGGGTTGTACACAGGAGCGTTAACCACCAGTATTTCAAGTGAAGCTCAATTGGTCCGCACTCATATGGAGGGGCAAGCGCTACCCAGGTCTTGACTGTGTACTGAGGAAGGCTGGAGTTCTCACACTTCCGCTTCCGCACTCAGTTTTTCGTACTCGACAGTTTTTGTTGCTGCGTCATCAGGGCATTTTAACCTGCGTGTTTATAGATGACGGACGCCAGACCTGGGCTCTCACCTCACCCACTGTAACTCCGCGCCCTGGTCATGCTGTGGCACAGGACAGTTCTAGTCAATGTCCCAGTTCAACTAAAATGGTGGTTGAAGACTCCTTTTTCGGCACTTTGTAAATGGGGGTCAGGGAACAGGTTTACATGGTCATACTGTGGCCAGGACAGGGACAGTATATGTCAGTTCAACTATAATGGTGGTTGAAAGACTCCTTTTTTTCTTGGACACTTTTTAAACTCGGGGGTCAGGCAGGTTTAATGTCATTATGCGGTACAGGACAGATATAGTTAATGTCCAGCTTCAACTAAAATGTGGGTTGAAAGTATTCGTTTTTGCGGCACTTTTTTGAATCTGGGGGTCAAGCAGGTTTCGGGCTCATTGCTGCGTTCCGGACAGGGGATTTTCAATGTCCAGTTCAAGTAAAAACCATGTTGTCTACATCACAAAATCAATTCAGGGGGCACCTAAAGACTAAGTAAAACCTCAAAGGTAGTATAGGAAGTATTGGAATGCATTACTGCTAAGGGAAAATTATGAAAAACCTGTGATTCTTAGTTTACAGATATTTGATCATGATTGTATTACGCTCCCTTCCAAAAACGTCTGGGGATCCCAGAGTCATTGTGAGTACCCTACATAAAACATGTTACCTCACTAGGCCGTCGAATCAAGACTGCAACTTCAGGGGAATGGTAGGAGGACTAGCAATTGGATTTTCACTGCAACTGGTTTAAAAGAGGCTGCAGCTGAGTGCAGCATGCCAATGATGTTTGCAATATCAAAAATAGACTACAAAACGTAAGAAAGCTGTGCACATCTAAATTATACTCTGAAAACGCAGCATTAGGTGCACATGATGGTTTCAAATCATACTGCCTTCTGGCACCTTTTAATTTGTGGGTGATGCAGGTTTTTCAAGGGTCATGTGTGGTACAAGGACATGGATAGTAAATGGTCTGTGACTTTTTTTCTGTGACTTTATAACCTAAGTGTGTTGCCTAAGATTGTAGCACGTATCCATTTGACTGTTGTGGATGTTAATTTCAGCTTCTCCAGCCTTGTTTGGGTGTAATAATGAAGGTGTTGTTGCTCTCCCATAGACTTTAATGGTAATCGCTCATAATCGATGCTCACTATCGAAAAACCTTATCGATAGCGGCCGACTATCGACTATCGATCGATCTCGATAGCCAACGCAATCGCTCAACACTATTAGAACACAGTGAAGTAATATATTACTGACAAACTTTGCTACATCTGTATGCTTATGGGATCAAAAATACCACATAGATATCACTGCACATAGAGAACTTGAATTCTTCTCTAGGGTGGCCTTGGCACAGACGTGATGCAGCCGCCAATGGTTGCACACAGGACCAGAATGGGACAACAAAGCAGCCCTATATTTTCTATTTTGCCATAGGCAAACTTAAACTCTATCAGTAATCAATCTATAAAGCACTAAAACGTAACTTTTATTATGTATAACACTTAACCTCGATACACACTATTTAAAAACCTGATTTCTAACCTCTCAATTTATCCTTTTCTAATTATGAAGGAATAACTCCTTTTCTATTATCAAGTCTGGTGGAACACCACCTATTAACAGGGGAACCTTATATATACAGTGATTTACGAACTCCAATAAGGGATCCAAAACATCCCTCTTGGGCAGTCATCCCTAATCCGATGGACATAAAACACATAAGGTTTCCTTGTGGAACCCTCTGCAGCGGGTGACACTGTAGAACGAGGTGAGAAATCACCCAATAAAATGTCACGCCTGACCTCCCCAACATGATTCACCAACTAAATGGCGTCATCAGGGGATAGAGGTCCAGTCCCATGTGGTCTAGCTCATTTCTTTTTATATCATCTTAGGTACATACCCTCTTCAGGTGCTCACCAATTGGCCACCAGAGATTCAACAATACCCATTCCCCTTTTACTCTCCTGCATGCATACTGAAACTATTTACTGCTGCTGCGTTCTTATAAACAACATTCCTCAGGCAAATTCACCATCTCCATAGCGGGCTTGCGCCCTATCTTACCATGCTGCCCGCGTACTGTACCAATGCACATTTCTGCCCTGACTGTGATGGACTTCCGTCCAATTTCTCTCAAATTATTGTGTCTGCGCGGCTCACCTAGAACGGACTAAGAAGAATAGGTATTACATTTTACAGCACACTACTAACTTTATCACTTCCCATAAACCTTTTCTCCTCTATGTCTAATATGCATATTCATTGGGAATACGTGCTCCATGATATTGTACACTGTTATTTTTGTCTCTTCCCATAAACCTCTTTGCCTCTGTATCTAATATACATATTCATTTTAATAAAGCTTCAGGCCTAATGATTAGCCCACCCCCCCTCCACAATTTTACCTCCCACCTTCCCCACTAAATACTAGTTCTTACAGTTCTCAGCTAGTTACCTAATTCATTACGTTACAATGGAAATATGCAGAAATGCTAGTACATTCATGCTCTATTGTATTTGCCAACATAACGGTGCCTATCTACTGTATTTATCTCATGGGGAGTTTGCCTGCTTAATAAGAAAACTCTGCCTGTGGCACAGACTTTGTGGGACACCAAAGGGTCATTATTATCATTTGGGGCACAATGGATCGGGAGTTTATATAGCGGAGGGACACGAGTAGGAAGATTATAGAAAAGTGTGGTGAATTCTGCAGGGATGAGTCATGGCAGGAGAAGTCATAATTGTGGTCTGGACCGGATGGAGAAGAAAAGGCAAGGTGAACGACTCCAGTAATAGAAGACCTCACATGTAAGTCTATGGACGTTACTGCACTGTAATCACTTATATGTGTACAGAGCGCCTGTGTGCATTGCGGTCTACCACTATATGGCCATTGTATTGCAGTGATATTGGTCTTAGTGTAATGGTTTATATTCAGTAATAGTATAGTAGTATTATGCAGTTACTTTATGGTGATAATATCTGTTCCTGAAGTGGTGGTATTATTTGCTTCTTGTATATTGGTATATATTGCTATTGCAAATATTGATTTTGGTAAATTGATTTGATGAGTAACAGCGTGGTGAATATAAATGCTTTATGTGGTAGTGATATGTGGCAGTATAATTTAGTCTTTGTATATTACTATTTGTGATATTGGTCTTGGTATACTGGTTTGGACATTATATTATGGTGATATTAGTCATTATGTAGTGGTGACATGTGGAGATAATGTGGTGGTATTTTTAAGTCCTTGTATATGAAGTGATAAACGAATTCACTCCCCAATTTTTTTTTTTTTTTGGGGGGGCGGCCGAGACTCTTTAACTGTATGGGGCTCTGAAATTTCTGATGGTGGCCTGGGCTTAACTTAGGCTGTCAATCACTGATAAGGCCACCCATAACACACTTTATCCCAATATGAGTATGAATTGAAATGAATAGATTAGTAAATCATTGCCTGCAAAAAATAATATATATTGTGAGGGATCAGCTCTGTGGTAGGGTAAGACAGGACTAGTCCTTTAAATCTGTTTAAATGATCAGGCGTTTATTTCAGCCTTATACAAACAGCAAATAAATGTGGGCTTGACTTCAGCCAAAAATGAAGGAAGACAAAACCGTTTTACACAGTCTGTGCTGGACACTTAGGCCTCGTTCACACGGCTTATTTGGGCACGGATTGGCGCCATACTCCGCGCCGGATTTGCGCTTCAGTACGGCGCCAATCCGTCCCTGTCATTACGGTAATCCACTGCTCTCATAGAGAACAGTGGATTCCGTCGCTCCTCCCCGCTCAGCGAATCCGCCGCGGGGGGAGACAGTGACATGCACATTATTTACGGCGCGTAGGCCCCGCCCCCGTCCCGCCCCTGATTCACGGTGGATTTGTGAGCTCAATACGGCTCACAAATCCGTCGGGAATAAGCCGTGTGAACACGGCCTTACAGTCCTGTGTCCAGAAAAGCCTCCAGGCTTCCTTGTCTCCAGCTGAGACCGGCGTGTAGTCTGTTCCTGGGAACTCTGCAGCGCACACCTGCACTCTTCTCCAGCTTCACATAAAAAAAAAACACTTCTCTCTACCCACCTGACCTCCAGGCTTACATACAGCAAAACAAACTCTGGCCTGGACCTGAAGATGTGGGAGCAGTCACCCACTTAACTCCTAACAATAAAACGTGTGTTACAGGTTTTCACCTCACCAACGCCAGGATCATTGGTGACACATATCTCTGGTCCACCACAATCCCCTCTGTCCTCTTACAATATGTATTGTGGCCGGGCGACCTTAGGCGGTCGCATTGTGCTGCCACTAGATGGCGTTCGTTAGGGGACCTGGTAGAAACGTGCCACCGAGGGCATTGTCTCGGTGGGGGAAGCCAGGTGTTGTCAGTCAGCAACATTAGGTTGCTGACACTCATATGTAGTGTGGCTGATGTCCAGCCGTTATGGGGTGGCTTTCCCGGAACAGCTGCATTTGGGTGGGTGGCTGTTCCCACGTTCCTATGTTCCCACGTTCCAGTTCCGGGATTTACCAGGCCTATAAAAGCCTGGTACTTTGGGTTATCTGGGGGTGTGGTCAACTGCTGTTTGGAGAAGCAGTGGAGCTGGTGAGAGGAGGCTCTGAACCCCCAGAAGCTTGAGGAAGCTGAAACCAGTGGAGGCTGGTGACATGATTGCTGGTGGTGCTGGGTGGTAGATCCAGACCACAGGTTAGAGAGGAATACAATTTATGTTAGTTAGTGGCCAGGCGGCCTGGATGTTTATTCGTGTTTTTCGTGCTGTACATTCTCCTGTGCCTAAATAAAACTGGTTGAGGCCAGTTTTAAACGGAAGACCTGTGTCAGAGTGCCATCTGTCTTACCAAGGACGGCGATCCTGCGAGCTGAATGACCCCCGGGCCGAGCCAAGATGGCGGCCGAAGGCATGTGAGATGTTACAATTGGTGGAGGATGCCGTGGGCATAATTGGCATGACCGGGGCAAGATTGGAACAGCTGGCATAGGATGTGATGCATGGAAAATGCATAAAGTTGCTGAAGCAACAATTAAAGGGCCAGTGGCCTAATTGTGAAGTTGTGCTTAAAAGAGACTGAGTCTAAGAGAGGAAGACACACACGTATACAGTCTGTTGCCTGTGTGGGAAGGCTGCCTTTGTGCATAGGAGAATATCTCTGGAGAAACAGAGATTGTATGTGTGTTAAAAGACTGATGCTGCTACCTGAATTTTTGGCCATGGAGGAACTCCTTGCCCAGCTGAAGCAGTCTATGAAGGAGTCTGAGCAGCTGACTGCCCTCATGCGGAAGGAGAATGAGAAGCTCCTTTTTGTTAGCCAGGTATTGCCCCCATTGTTAGCCAGGTAGATGCCCCCATTGTTAGCCAGGTAGATGCCCCCATTGTTTGCCAGGTAGTGCCCCCATTGTTTGCCAGGTAGTGCCCCCTCTGTTGCCAGGTAGATGCCCCCTCTGTTGCCTGGTAGATGCCCCCATTGTTTGCCAGGTAGTGCCCCCTTTGTTAGCCAGGTAGTGCCCCCTCTGTTGCCAGGTAGTGCCCCCATTGTTAGCCAGGTAGTGCCCCCATTGTTAGCCAGATATTGCCCACTCTGTTGCCAGGTAGATGCCCCCATTGTTTGCCAGGTAGTGCCCCCTCTGTTGTCAGGTAGTTGCCCACTCTGTTGCCAGGTAGTGCCCCCATTGTTAGCCAGGTAGTGCCCCGATTGTGAGCCAGGTAGATGCCCTAATTGTTTGCCAGGTAGTGCCCCCTCTGTTGACAGGTAAGTGCCCCCATTGTTTGCCAGGTAGTGCCCCCATTGTTTGCCAGGTGATTCCCCCAATGTTTGCCAGGTAGTGCCCCCTCTATTGCCAGGTAGTGCCCCCATTGTTTGCCAGGTAGTGCCCCCTCTGTTGCCAGGTAGTGCCCCCTTTGTTGCCAGGTAGTGCCCCCATTGTTGCCTGGTAGTGCCCCCTCTGTTGCCAGGTAGTGCCCCCTCTGTTGCCAGGTAGTGCCCCCATTGTTTGCCTGGTAGTGCCCCCTCTGTTGCCAGGTAGTGCCCCCTCTGTTGCCAGGTGATGCCCCCATTGTTTGCCAGGTAGTGCCCCCTTTGTTGCCAGGTAGTGCCCCCATTGTTTGCCAGGTAGTGCCCCCTCTGTTGCCAGGTAGTGCCAGCTTTGTTGCCAGGTAGTTGCCCCCTTTTTTCCAGGTAGTTGCCCCCATTTTTGCCCAGGTATGCCCCCATTGTTTGCCAGGTAGTGCCCCCCATTTTTGCCAGGGTAGTGCCCCCATTGTTTGCCAGGTGATGCCCCCATTGTTTGCCAGGTAGTGCCCCCTCTGTTGCCAGGTAGTGCCCCCTCTGTTGCCAGGTGATGCCCCCATTGTTTGCCAGGTAGTGCCCCCTTTGTTTCCAGGTAGTGCCCCCATTGTTTGCCAGGTAGTGCCCCCTCTGTTGCCAGGTAGTGCGCCCTTTGTTGCCAGGTAGTGCCGCCAGGGTTTGCCAGGTAGTGCCCCCTTGGTTGCCAGGTAGTGCCCCCTCTGTTGCCAGGTAGTGCCCCCTCTGTTGCCAGGTGATGCCCCCATTGTTTGCCAGGTAGTGCCCCCATTGTTTGCCAGGTGATGCCCCCATTGTTTGCCAGGTAGTGCCCCCATTGTTTGCCAGGTAGATGCCCCCATTGTTTGGCAGGTGATGCCCCCATTGTTTGCCAGGTGATGCCCCCCTTTTTTGCCAGGTAGTGCCCCCTGTGTTGCCAGGTAGTGCCCCCTCTGTTGCCAGGTGATGCCCCCATTGTTTGCCAGGTAGTGCCCCCTTTATTTCCAGGTAGTGCCCCCATTGTTAGCCAGGTAGTGCCCCCTCTGTTGCCAGGTAGTGCCCCCTTTGTTGCCAGGTAGTGCCCCCCATTGTTTGCCAGGTAGTGCCCCCATTGTTTGCCAGGTAGTTGCCCCCTCTGTTGCCAGGTAGTGCCCCCTCTGTTGGAAGGTAAGTGCCCCCATTGTTTGCCAGGTGATCCCTCCTGCCTCCTCCCTGCACAGCGAGACTCTGAGCGGGTGAAGCGGGCGCAGCGGCTGCTTCACCCGCCTGTAGGAGCGGCCCGGCGGCGCCAGAGTAGCGCACCAGAGCACCAGCGCTACTCTGGCGCCGCGGTCAGTTAAAGAGTAGGCGGCGGGAGGTTTGCCAACTCTGCCGGGGTGGCGGGGGGGGACCCCAATTAGCGGGACCCCCCCGCCAAAAGCGGGAGAGTTGGCAAGTATGATCTATATGAGAACCTGGCTGGGCTAGACGGAGGCCCAAATATGCTGACAAGCCAGAAGAGTCCTGAGAGCAGTGGACTTGCAGAGTCTGATGGACTCGGTTCCTTACATGCAATGGTTTCTATTGAAAATGCTAACAATGAAGGAAATGTATCTGAGACTGTAAGCAATACCTATGTCACACAGCCTGAGCAGGGGGAGGTTAGCTGGGTGTTAGCTCCAGTTATTGTGCCCCTGTGTGAACAAGCTACAGCTTTAGAGGAGAGCTGCTCAAGTACGCCCATAGAGGTCGGGGTTAACAGTGCTAGGAGTATTGCAGAGGAGGTGTGTTTTGTGGTGGATTACCATCTGGAGAAATTGGTTAACCCTACAGGCTCAGGTGGAGCTAATGTGGTTGCCCCTAGCAACAAGGTGTCCTCTGCATCTCCTGTTGTGAAAGCTTGTGAGGATGAGTGCCAGGCAGCTGTGTGTAAAGTTTCTAGAGTCCAGTCAGTAATTGTGGTTACCCGTGACCCTAGCGCACTGTGTGTACGGAATGGTAATAGCACATTGTGTGCAGGTGCGGTATGTCTGGGGGTTGATAGCAATCCTGAGACTGGTGCGGTCAAAACAGTTCCCTGCAGAGCTGATGTGGTTGCCAGTAGCAATCAGGTGTGCTCTGCTGGTGGGGAAAAGGTGATTGAGTTGCCTGGTGTGAACACGACTAGTGTGTTGCCTGGAAAGGAGAAGGCAAACCCTGGATATGAGGAGACTATGACTGTGAATGTACTGGTTAGTTACCAAGGGGGAAAAACACTCTGTGAAGATTTTCAGTTGCGGTGTGGGAATGGATGCTGTAGAGGTCTGCTGCTAGACAGAGCCAGTAAGCAGAGGTGTGAACAGGGGAATGTGTCCTCTGGTATTAATGAAACACCAGGTAATGTAGTCGTTGTCAAGGTTGGCAGTGGGAACCCTGCAATTAGCATGCATGTTATGGGGGCTACAGTGGTTCCTAGGGTAGCGGAAGTTGTCAGTGAGGACCAGAGGCCTTGGGATGAAGAGAGGTAGTGGTCTCATGGTAATTCTGCAGTCACAGAGGTAGCAGGTTGGGACTCAGGTGCGCCCCTAGGAGAAATGGTGGATAGTGACCCTGAGAGGAGTGATGTCATTACTACCTCTAGTGAAATTTTGTGGTGTTTGCTGGATCCAACCAAAGGTCTCCTGCTTATTTGAGACCCAAAAGGAGGGGAAAAAAAACGCCCCGTTGGGCACAAATACTAAGCTAGTCTGTGTGGGGAGAAAAACTACAAATTATGATAACACTGTACTGGGGTTGTTTATCAGTAGCTCTGTGAGGTCAAGCATGCCGGCTGAAGATGGTGACTTCAATGTTTCCCGAGCAGATATGCATGGTGCCACCTATGAAAAGTGGCTATGACTTCATTTTTTGCCCATTGTAGGGTGAGTGCATGGTTGATTGTATGTAAGCGATGTTGTCTCCGCCCCTGAAAATGTAGAGAAGAAAGTTGGCCCTGTGTAGGAGCTTTGATCCTTGGAGGAAGGGTTGTACAGGGTGATCAAGGGGGCCCACGTCCTTTATCAAGGGAGGGAATGTGGGGGGGTTTACCTTAGGCGGTCGCATGGTGCTTCCACAGATGGGGTACATTAGGGGACCTGGTAGAAAACGTGCAACCGAAGGGCAAGTCTCGGTGGGGGAAGCCAGGTTTTGTCAGTCAGCAACATTAGGTTGCTGACACTCATATGTTAGTATGGCTGATGTTTCCAGCCATTATGGGGTGGCTTTCCCGGAACAGCTGCAGTTGGGTGGGTGGCTGTTCCCCACGTTCCCATGTTCCCACGTTCCAGTTCCGGGGTTTACCAGGCCTATAAAAGCCTGGTACGAAAAAAACATTTCAATAGTGAAGGATTTAGAGCCCACCTTGATTGCAGTTTTTCAATCTTTTGGGTAAACTACACGGGGCCAAACCCAGTCTAAAGCAGGTGCAGTCCCCAGTCGCAGGACCATAAGTAGTTTTTTTTGCAAAGAAGCATTTACTTTGAAGGTATAAAAGGTTTTTTATTATTTAATTTTTTCGGGCATAAGGGGATAAAAAATAGCGAATACAGGCAATGGTAAAGGGGTGCCCGGTTTTGGCTAGTCAACCCCTTGTTCAAAGATGTCAGTTTTTTTGGGGAAGTGCTCATTTATTAGGGGGAAAAAAGACTTCCACATCACTCTTTTTCACTTCCTTTACTACTGAAAATTCATTCTAAAAAAAAAGGTAACGGGGTTTTTTCACTATACAATTAAAAAACAAAAAAACAACCATTGCGACTATTTAAGCTTACTTTAGCTTTAATTTTAACTTTATGGCGGGGCATATACATATTTTTCCTTTCAATTTACAATATATTTTGGGCCAAATATGTATCCAAAATCTTTTGCGATAATTTAAACCCCTCGGAATAGGGGGGTTTGAAGTTGGGGGGAGTATCCAGATTGCTCTCTCATACAAAAACTTTGGGGAAAAACCAAAATCTCCACCCCTGTTTGGTCGTCCAAAACTTTTCTTTACCAAAAAAAAATTGAGATCCGTATATCCCTTTCTTTGTTTTTCGAAAATGTCTGAATTGTTGCTGTCCCCTTTTTTAATTTTTTAAAGATGTTCGAAATGGGGGGGTCTTTTTTTCTTTTAAAATTGATCCATATAAAGCTTATCACTTTGTCTCGCAGTCATACCATAAATAACTTTATCATTTTAAACATTTTTAAAATTTACAAAATTAAAATTTTTTTTAATTATTTTTTTACGATTTGCTTTGAATTTGGGATGTTTTTTTAGGGGACTTTGCGTACGTTAACCCCTCCCCCCCCCCGTGGGAAAAAAAGCCTGTTTGTCCCATCCATTTTTCCCCCCTCTTTCTGGGGGTTTTAATGAAGTTACTGGGGTGAAAATTTCATTCCCTATCATTCTTTCTTCTTTGAAAATTTAATTCCTTTATCAAAATTTTTTAGCAAACCCCTGTCTTTTCTTAATACTTTTTTAATTTTTCTTTGAAAAATCTTTTTTTTTTTTTTCAAAAATCTCACTAATGCTGTGGGAAAAAAATTAGCCCTTTTTTTAAATTTGTCTTTTTTAATCCTGGTTTTTTATTTTTTTTTCTCAAAAATTCCCCTTGTGTTTTTTTTCTTTATTTTGTGCATGCTTTCTTATTTAAAACTTTGTTATACCCCCTTTTCCCTTTAAAACCTCTGTATAATTTTTTTTTTTTCTATTTTATAATTCATCATTCGTGAAAGTCTTCTTGCACGAATAAAATTTCCAAGAGGGATAGAAAAATCTTTAGTATGTGGTGAGTGATATGTGGCTTGGAATGGAATTTCCACTAGTTGGTTTAGGGTTAAAAAATGTTTTGACCTTTGTTTTTTGAAAATCACCTTCAAATTTGGGGATATCAAGGAATAAATGCTAGTTTTTCGTAAAAAGGTAATTTTTAAATTAAAAGGGATTTAAATTAAACTTTTTCAAAAAATCTGGTTGGACGCTACTTACCCCTCCTTTACGTTTCATGAGATGTCTATGTAGGGCCCTTTCCAGAGAATGCTGTCGCAAAGGGATTTTTTTTTGATGGAAAATTGCCTGATATTCCCAGCAAAAAATTTACGGTTTGGGGCAATGGGGGTTTGGGAAGGGAGGGGGGCCCCCCATAGGAAAACTCCCAAAATTTTTGTTTTTGGAAATCCTTATCAAAACCTAAAAAAAAATTATGCTTTGATTAAAAAAAACTTATTTTCACAAAGATTGAAATAATAAAAAAAAACGGCTTTTTTTTTCCTTTTCAAGTAAGTGCTTCTTTGAAAAATTTTTACTCTATAAAACCCCGGGAAAAATCTGGGTTCTCTGGGGGTGTGCTCTGCTGTTTGGGAAAGCAGTGGGCGGGGTTTAAGGGAGGTCGAACCCCCCAGGGCTTGGGAAGTAAAAAACCAGTGGGGCTGGGTGACTGTTTGTGGTGGGTGGATTTTTGATCCGGGGCCCAGGGTTGGGAGGGAAAAAAAATTTATATTATTAGTGGAGCGGCCCAAAGTTTTTTTTTGTTTTTTTTGTGCTGCATTCCCCTGGGCCTAAAAAAACTGGTTGAGGCCATTTTTTTAAAAAGGGAAAAAACGTGTGTCGGTGCCTGGGTCTTCCCAAGGGGCGACCCCTGCGGCTGAAAGACCCCCGGGCCGACCAAATGGGGAAAAAAGGCTTTGTGTTACGTTTTTTATTTTTTTAAAGCCCCCACATTAACGGCTCCCTTTTTTTTTTGGGGATTTTTTAAAGGGGTTCTTTTTTAGTTTTGGAAATTCCCCCTTTTTTTAAAAAAAAATAAAAAAGGCCAGTTATTTTTTCTTTTCCCTGTGGGGAAAATTTTCCCCACCCATTTGCAGGGCATTTGGATTTTTTCCCTGGGAAAATATTTTTGGGGGATTTTTCGTACTTTTTGGGAAACCCTGGGTTTTCTCATGCTTTTTTTTTTAAATCCATTTTAGTATTGCCTTTAAACTTTTTAAAATTAAGGGGGTTCCCTTTTTACTTTTCCCATTAAATGTAGCCTGAATTTTGTTCTTTTTTTCCTTTTCTATTATTGTGTTGTTTATTTTTTGCTTTTTGCATGTGGCTCACAGTCATTATGGAACCTTTTTAAAAATTTCTAAGGTATTAATGTTTTAAGAGTATAATTTTTGCTCTCAGGACCCCATCGTTGTTTTTAAACATTCAATTCGCTAACATTACAGTAGTAGAATAAAATTTTTGTATTATAAGTTTTGTAAATATTTATGGGCTACTTTAAAAATGTGGTCCCCCGGTTTTGGAAATAGGAAAAAACTTGCTTCGCTCCCTCCTCTTTGTAGCCACAATTCCCTTTTCTTGGTCATGAATCATTCAAACAGTTAGGGCAGTTTGGGACAGAATTTAGCTTGCAGTAGAATCAGCTGCATGACGCGGTTCAGATTTAGGGGGGAAAAAGTACAGTTTTGCTGGGGGGGAAAAAAGAAACAGTTGAATGCTTATGTCAAAACTTTTTACTTGATATTGTAAAACTTTTACAAAAGTAAAAAACCCTTTTTTGGCAAAAAGGGCAGGGTTTTCATTTACCAAAAAACCAATCCCTGTTTAAAATTTGAAGGGTTTTTATTACCCTACTTCCCACTCCCTTCCCAGGTATGTTTATGGCCAGGAAGTTACCAACCCCAAGAGACAAATGGTCAAAACTAAATGTTTCTTGTTTAATCTTAAAACAGATTTAAAAGGGGGGTTTTTCTAAAATTTTAAAAAAATAATTTTTAAAAAAAAGGGGAGAAATAAAAATAAACAATTTTTTAAATTAGGGGTTTGTATTTTCCAAATTTTTATAGTTTAGCGCGTTTCCCTTCTTTCTGCCTTCATAGTGCTTTTTCTCATGCCCTGGTTGGGGGGCCGGCCCTCAGGGCATTGGCTTTTTTGGCTCTCCAGCCCCCTTTTATGTCTCTCCCCCCCGGTCTTTAATCTCGGGGACGCGCACAAGGGTCCCGATCCCCCTTTTTTTCCCCCTTCCCCCCCCTTAGTTATTTATAGAAAAGAAAACCCTTTGTGGGGACAAAAAGAGCTGCAGAGAATTAAAAGACACCTTGAATTATTGTTTTTTTAAAAGCCCCTTTTAAAAAAACCCTAAGGGAAAAAAAAATCGCTGAAAAGCAATGAAAAACAGTGAAAGCTGCCTAGTAAGAAGTCTTAAAAGTTTGATTAGCTCCCCGCCCCCTTTTCAGCACACACTGACCGGCGCTTCGCAAAGTGTTTATTTTTTACGGCCCCCTTTCATTTAACCCCTTAACGACCTTTAGACGTACCCTTTTCGTCCAGGTGTTTGGGGGTTCACGCACCGGGGGACTTTGGGATACGTCCTGAGGATCGCGCAAAACTGTAAAAGCAGAGTTGCGCGATCGGCGCGGGGTGTCGCTTTAAATTTTAAAGCTGAAAAATCCCCCCCCCAGCGTCGCCCCGCCCCCGGAAACGCCCCGAGGGGGGGGCCGGGTTTTTTAAAACCCCTTAATTTTCGCGACGTCGGGTGAAAAAAACAAAGGGGGAAAAGCAGGAGGAGATCGCTCCTCCTGCTCTCTTTGCCGGGCAGAAGCTGAACGGATCCCGATCCTGCATCCTCCCTTCTGAAGACAGCACGGAAGGCAGAAAATCCCTTTCCCGGGTTGTCGTGAGTCCGATGCCCGGCAGTCCCCTGTGGGCACCCCCCGGCATCGTACTGACGTGTCATGGGGAACCAGGACAGCAACAAGCATGCATGATTCCATTGAATGAGAGATCTAAATCCTCAAAATTTTAAAAAAAAAAAAAAAAAGAAAAAAAAAGTAAAAAAAAAAGAAAAAAAAAAGCAAAAAAAACCAAAAAACAAAAAAAAAAAATAAAAATACGTACACCGCCCCCTTTTTTTCCCCTTTACAAAGGAAAAAACCCCAAAAAAAAAACAAAAAAAAATAAAGTCCCAAATTTTAATCGCCGCGTGCGTAAGACCTGCCCTATAAATCTGTCATGTTAATTAACCCCTACGGTGAACGCGAAAAAAAAAAAAAAAAAAAAATCACAGAATTAAAAATTTTTGTTCATCCGCAGCAATAAAAGGAATAAAAAGCGATCAAAAACTCCTAGAAACCCAAATTGTCCCCTTAAAAGGGCAGTTTCACCCCAAAAAAAAAATCCTTATCACTTGTATATGGAAAAATAAAAAAAAAAAATAGCTTCAAAAAACGATGCATAAATATTGTTTTAACACAAAAAACACTTTTCTTTTTTTTTTAAAGTGTTTCAACTAAAAAAATATATAAATAGGGGGTTTTTCGCCCTAATGTAGCGAACCAAAAGATAAAGTAACTTTCAGGATATGCCGGGGAGCCCCGTTAAAAATAAAAATAAAAACAATAGGATTTCAGTATTTTCTTCACCCTGGCCCCAAAAAAGGGGTTTTTTAAACAACAAAAAGCCTTGTCCCCCCAAAAAAATTTATAATAAAACGTCAAATCATCTCGCAAAAAACAAGTCCCTACCAGCTCCAAGCACAGATAAATTTTTAAAAGTTATGGCTCTAGACTATGGCGATGCAATAAAGATTTTTCCTGGTTGAATAAAAGGTTTTTATTGTATTAAAAAAACGTAAAAAAAAAAAATATATAAATTGGGTATCGGTGTAATCGTATTGACCTGCTGAAAAACTTTCCATGTCTATAACCTACATGACCCCTATTTAAAAAATAAAATAAAAAAAAATACCCGATTGCGTATTTTGTTCAAACATCTCAGAAAACCCAAAATCATCAATGCACCAATAATGGGACTAATAAAAGCTTTAACTCATCCCCAAAAAACAAGCCCTCACACTCTGCACACAGCAAAAAAAAAAAAAGTTATAGCTGTCAGAAAAGGACAACATAAAACCAATTTTTTATAGAGATTTCTCTGTGAAAAGTAAAAAAAACAGAAAAAAAAAATTATAAAATTATATGTTGTAATTGTCCGACCCCCTTTGTAAGTTTCCTCATTTAACTGCCGGGAATGCTGTAAAAATTTAACTCAAAAAATATGACCGAATCGTTTTTTTCCCCCCAATTTTCTTGCCCAATGCTAAAAAAAAAACTATGAACACCTGTGCATCCAAAAAGCACAGTACACCCCCGATGAAATCCCTTGATGGGTGTTTAATCCAAAATGGGGCGACTTCTGGAAAGGGTTTCCCCGTTCTCTACTTTGGGGGGTTTGCAATGCGAATGGCCCCACCCAAAAATTTCGTTCCAAAAGCCAAATAGCGCTCCCTCCCCTTTTACGCCCTGCCCTGCGCCCAAAAACAGTTTACACCCCCATTAGGGTATTGCCGAATGGAAGAAATTTTTAACAAAGTTTTAGGGGTTTTTTTTTCCCGGATTCCTTGTATATATTAAACATTTTTAAACAAAATTTTCGATTATTGAAAAATTTTTTTTTTTTTAATTTTTACACCTTATGCTAAAAAAAATTTTTTGAATACCGTGGGGTCTTAAACTCAAGCACCCCCGGATATATTCATAAGGGGTGTAGTTTCCAATATGCAGTCTAAATTTTGGGGTGTTTATTAGTTTTTTCACCTTAGGTTGTCCCCAAACCTGAAAAGGCGCTAAATAAAATCGTATTGAAAAAATTGACCCAGAGTATTTAGGTTCTCCTCCCAATCTGGGCTTTTGGGGGAGCCAAAAAATCACTAGGGGCCCCAAAAGGGATATCTCTAAAAAAAAGGCAGACCTGGGGAAAGATTTAAAATTTTTTACCTATCCTTTCCCTATTCCCGTGAATAATGGGTAAATATTTTAAAATCTCAAAAAAGTGAAATTTTGAAATTTCCCCCCCCTTTGCTTTATTTCTGTGTATATTGAAAGGGGTTTTCAAACTTCCCAAATATGTTGTAAATAATTAAAAGGGGGCTAGTTTTTTTAGATGGCGTCATTTGGGGGTATCTAAAATGCAGGCCCCCCAAAGCCGCAGAACGGGTGGTCCCTAAAAAAATGTATATTGCAAATTTTTTTGAAAAAATGAGAAAATTTTACTAAATTTCTAAGCCTCTAATGTCGTAAAAAAAAAAAAAAGACATTTAAAAAAATATGCCAACCTTAGTGGAATATGGTAGTGCTTAGTTTTAAACTATTTTGTGGTGAATAATTATCTGTCTTTAGCAGAAATTTTTTAACTTTCAAAAACGCAAATTTTTCCAAATTTTCATGAAATTTTTATATTTTTCCAAACAAAAAGGTTGTTGGATAAAAATTTTTTACTAACTTTAAAAAAATGTGTCACGGGAAAAAAATCTCTGAATCCAATGAATAGGTAAAGTGTCAAAAAGTTTTTCCATAAATTGAACGTGATTTCAAAAATAGGGCTGTGTAGAAAAGGTCAAAAATGGCTGGGTCCTTAAGGGGTTAAAGATAAGATCTTTGTAGCGAGAAAACCCCTTTAAATGGCCTTTACTATAAAGCTCTTAACACTTTATATGGTCTGACAGAACAACTAAATCCTCAAAGAGGGAATAAACAACTGCTCACAGAAAAAAGTATCCCTACTTAATAAAATTATAATCTTTATTGATATACTTTAAAAAATATATATAAACCTCACATATAGAACATATTTTACTACAACCAGCCCAACAGGCAAAATACCAGTGTAGAAAAAAGGGGATATTATTAATAACCCCCACAGTGTATCAATATTAATCAACCACAATAATATGTTTTATGTGCACTACTCACGGTTCCATAGATTGCATAGATGTAACTGTTTCATGAAACCGATTTACCAATCCTGATTCAAATCTGTGGGGGTATATATATCTTCAAAATTATCTACACTATACCTATCCAAGGAGGAGCACCCGCCCCAAAAGGGACGGCCTCCATTGATGTAGAAGCTTTATATAGCAGTATTCCAAATGACTGTGCAATATGAGCTATTGAATATTTTCTATCTACTGGGGGGCCTACAGTTTCAAGCACACAATGAATTCTTTTCCTTAATTGGGTTTATACTGAATCACAACTATTTCTCTTTAAAAGGGGGACCCCCCACCTTCAGGGGGAGGGCCCCGGGGTCCCGCGCCCCGATGTACGCAAACCTTACAAACATACCTGACAACTTTTTTTTCTTCCAATTCTTGAGGAGTTGAGCACTGTCCCTGAGAACACCATCTATTCAACCAGGAATTATCCTCAGTCTATCCAGGAATGCCTGCTTTGCATGAACCACACCCCTTTGGTGTTCCGGTTTGTGGAAGTGTCCCTAAGGAGAGAGGAGTTTTAGTAAGTATGGGAAAACAAAGAAAGTCCAGCTCACCCATTAGAATTGTGCTGCACGGATAGTTAGGAGCACCAACTGATGTATCCAGAAAGATTGCAGAAAAGAACCAACATCTTGAGATAAAAGGATGATTTTTTTTCCACTAGGCATGGTGAAACAGATACTCAAGACCATTCACACATTTCAGACACATATGCCTTCAATCATAGCATGATTGGTGTAAGTGAAAACACACTTAAAGAGGTTACATAGTTACATAATTTGTAAGGCTGAGAAAAGACAGACATCCACCCAGTTCAGCCTATTGTGCTAAAGTGTTGATCTAGAGGAAGGCAAAAACATATATGAGGTAAAAGCCAATTGTCCTCATTTTTGGGAAAAAATTCCTTCCCGACTCCTATTTGGCAATCAGAATAAATCCCTGGATCAATGACCCAGTCTCTATAACCTGCTATATTATTACACTCTAGTAATGCATCCAGACTCTTTTGAACTCTGTTACTGAATTCACCATGACAAGGAAGAAAACAGGACAGAGGTAAGATGAAACAGTGTAGTGAGACAACCCCTTTATTAATGCAATATAATATCAGTACGTCTGTTGAGACCAAAAGGTGTATATGTCATTCATCATTTACCGACATATGACATTTGAGTACATCATAGTGCCAGCAAAGAGCAGGATCGCAGCACAATTCCGTTACACACAGCCGTTACACACAGCCGCCGGGTGTTAGTGGCTAATTGTAACTAACACTCGACGGTTACAGCACGGGGGGTTATTGGTCGCAGAAAATGGCACGGCGGCGCAAATGTCAAAAATAGGAAATATTTGGAATTTTTTTAACGTACCAAAACATATCAGAAACCATAAATGTTTGGCATTGCTGGATGCTTATCAACCTGTAGAATACAGATAACAAATCATTTTTACTGATCATAGAACATCGTAAAAGCAAAACACCCACAAAAATGGTGCAAGTATGTTTTTTTTTCATTTGCCCCACCCTTTGAATTTTT
>JAODAL010041654.1:0-35664 GCA_025379985.1 Phyllomedusa bahiana | reverse complement strand
ATTCCAACCTTTTGTCGATAAAAAAAATCGCTCAACAAAAATACTAGCAATCCCTGTAGTGAGACAACCCATTTAATACAATTAAAAAAAAAGAGAAACAAAGACGTGGTGGTTTCCCATCCTTTTTTAAAAAAATGTGTTTTCCTAGAATTAAACTGCTAAAAAATTTGGGCATGTACAAAAATACTGATACAAATTTCCTCTGAATTGAAACAAGGAGGTACAGGAAGACTTAAAAACAGATGTAGCTTACCCAGGACAGGTATAGTCAATGTCCAGTTCAACTAAAATGGTGGTTGAAAGACTCCTTTTTCCGGCTTTTTTTTAAAACTGGGGGTCATGCAGGTTTGGGGCTCATGGCTGTGCCCCAGGACAGGGATAAGTCTATGTCCCAGTGAAACTAAAATGGTGGTTGAAAGACTCCTTTTTCCCGGAAACTTTTTAATCTGGGTCATGCAGGTTTGGGGCTCATGCTGGGGCCCAGGACAGGGATAGTCTATGTCCAGTGAAACTAAAATGGGGGTTTTGAAAGACTTTTTTTTTTTTTTTTTTTTTTTTTTCCGGCAGTTTTTAAATCTGGGGGTCATGCAGGTTTGGGGCTCATGCGGGGTACAAAAACAGGTATAGTCAATGTCCAGTTCAACTAAAATGGTGGTTGAAAGACCCCTTTTCCCAGCACTTTGTAATCTGTGGGTCAGACAGGTTTAATGGTCTTTACGGGGGTACAGGACAGATATAGTTAATGTCCAGTTCAAACAAAATGGTGGTTAAAAGACTCCTTTTTTCCGGACTTTTTTAATCGGGGGGTCAGCAGGTTTGGAGCTAATGCTGTGGCCCGGGAAACAGGTATAGTAAAATGTCCAGTTAAACTAAAATGGTTTTTTTGAAAGACTCCTTTTTCCGGCACTTTTTTAATCTGTGGGTCGAAAGGTTTTAAGGGTCATGCTGCGTTCCAAGACAAGGATAATCAATGCCCATTCAAGTAAAATGATGGTTTTCAAATAATACTGCCTTCTAGCACTTTTTAATTTGTGGGTCTGCGGTTTAAGGGTCATGCTGTGGTACAAACAGGGGTAGTTAATGGTCTGTGACTTTTTTTCTGTGGCTTTTATAACCTAAGTGTGTTGCCTAAGATGTAGCACGTACCATTTGACTGTTGTGGATGTTAATTCCAGCTTCTCCAGCCCTGTTTGGGTGTAAAAAAGGGAAGGTGTTGTTCCTCTCCCATAGACTTTAATGGTCATCGGCGATAATCTATTATCGACTATCGGAAATCGTCTTGATAATTGCCGATATCGACTATCGACCCAATGACGATAGTCAACGTAATCGCTCATCACTAGTTGGGAGGACGTCCCAGAAGATCATTGAAGATTGTGGTCAGCACCGGTTGTATATCAGCTGGCAGAACAGATTCAGGCAGCCATCGGATTCTGATGTTGTTACGGCGACTTCTATTTTCTAGGTCATCTAGCTGTTGTTGAAGTTGGAAGATCTGAGCGGATTGATGACCCGTAGTCGATTGCAGGGCTTGTATAGATGCTGTAGACGATTCTTGCGCTTTGTCGAGGGTAGTTACTTTAGAGTTAAGATCCGTCAATTCCCCACGGAACACCGCAAACTCTCGTTTACATTCATCAAGCATCTGGCAGGCTAAGTGGGAAACATCATTTATGGATGGTATTGATGCCATTAATTGGTGCAGATCGGCCAGGGTGGCTGGTCTGTCTTCCCCACCATGCGGCGGAGCGCGTGGGCGGCCAGAAGAGTAGGTCATTCGACGATATTGATGAAACATGGGTAGACAATTGAACATTGTTGGTCGAAGTCCATGTCCAAGCCGGAGCATGAGATATAGGAGAAGAGGCACACAAACCCTGAGGGTCAAATGAGGGTGCAGGATGAACCGGTCGACCACTGCGGTGAGAGTTGAATCAACGGAGATGTAGCTGCATGCCACGAAGCTGTATGGGCAAAAGCGTGGGACTGAGCTTGTGCGGGTTTGGGAAACGCATGCCTTGGCGAGTGCGGGGAAATCAAATCAGCAGAGTCGGTAGATGGCTGTAGACCAGTGTTGGGCTGTGCCACTGGAGAGAGAAGGCCCTGAACCTGCGGACATTTCTCGGTCGGAGGAGAAAGGGCTGCTGACAAGTGTGAGGCAGACAAGGACTCTGCTTGCAGGAAGTCTACAGAGGGGGCTCCTGTGCCTGGATGGTCTGCTGCAAGACCTGGAGAGGAGGTGGTTAACAATGTGCTGGTCAGGTTTTGAGGACGATAGGGAGTCCCTGCAGATGCAGCAGGTGATGGCAGGGCAGTGTCCATAAACTATAAGCAGAGTGGGACCCCAGTTCCCTGCCCTGTAAACCCGCATCCGGGGCGGGAATGGAGGGGAGTGGACCCCAGAGTCTTCCCGAGGCACCTCGTGCAGCTGTGCCCCGAAACGCTGGCTGCTGGGATGAGGTGCGTCCTCCGGCATTAGAGGGCTGGAGTCTCATTGCAGGAGGAGCCACTGTGCAGCCTGATTTCGTCTCTGCCGCGCCAAGCCAGGGGAGAAGGGGGCCGGGGCCAGCACCCCCCGCACCTGCCGGAGAAGCGACCCTCTCCCCCGCTTTCGGGACGGCCCGAGGCAGGTATTTGGTGGGGTCCCCGCGGATGCCCGGGGTTTTCCCTTTGTTCAGGGGCCGGGTCCGGCTTGCAGGAGGAAGCGCATGCGGGGCGCTGAGGCTCCCTGCCGGCACCGCCGCCTGTTAAGAGGGCTGCACCTGAATTCCCGGCTGAGGATTCCAGGCGGGGGTTAAAAAAAGCCCCGATATCCCCCTAAAGGTGGGAAGGGGGGAACCAGAGACTTGGGCCCTTTTCTTAGACGCTTTTCCCTGGTTTGGGGGCGCAGGCAAGCCGAGATAGGGAATGCTTAGCGGGGCCCCGGTGATGTATTCACGCTGGCATGTCCCCAACCACGGCCCCCCCCAAAAATTTTGTTTTTTTTGGTATTACACGCCCCAAAAAAATTTGGGAAAAAAAAGTTATCAAAAAAAATCACATCGTTTTTCCCAAACCCAGCAAAAAAAATAGTTCAGCCGTAAAAAAAGACCCTCACTGACGTCTTAGGTGTTAGTACAAAAAAATTTTGGGGCACAAAATGGCTCGCGGCGCAAATTTCCCAAAAAAAAAAGTGTTTGGGAATTTTTTTACAGTACCAAAACATAACGGGGAACCCCCACATTTGGGTATTGCCCGATCATATAACCCGGAAATACAGTTTTCAAATTTTAGCAAAGAATAAACTCCGTAAAAAAAACTCTCGCAAACATGGCGCAAGTTACGTTTTTTTTACATTTTGCCCGACTTCGAATTTTTTTGCCGTTCCGATGTATATTCTATAGTAACATGAATAACACCATGAGAAAGTAAATCTTATCCCGCAAAATAAAAGCCCTCATGTGTCTATGTAGGTGGAAAAATTAAAAAGTTATGGCTTTTTTAGAGCCATATTATTATGACCGTCCGACAGGAAGGGGTTAATGTCCTTGACAGTGGGGACAGTGTTCTTTGGGTCATAGGCATCATTTCTCTTCCTCCAAACATGGTGAGTTGAGTTAATGCCAAAGAGCTCAATTTGTGTTTCATCTGACCACAGCACCATTTTCCCAATCACTCACAGAATCATCCAAGTGTTCATTGGCAAACTTCAGATGGGCCTGCATATGTGCCTTCTTGAGCAGGGGGACCTTGCAGGCACTGCAGGATTTTAAACCATTACGGTATAATATGTTACCAATGGTTTAACTTGGTGATTGTGGTCTAAGCTGCCTTGAGATCATTAACAAGTTCCACCCATGAAGTTTTAGGCTCATCTCTCATCTTCCTCATGATCAAGGATACCCCACAACGTGAGATTTTGCATGGTGCCCCAGATCGATGTCGATTGACAGTCATTTTGTGTTTCTTACATTTTCTTACTATTGCACCAACAGTTGTCTCCTTCTCCCCCAGCGTCATACTTATGTTTTTGTAGCCCATTCCAGCTATGTGCAGGTCCTTAGAAAGCTCTCATGTTGTAGAGGTTAGAGTCTGACTGACTGAATCTGTGGACATAAGTCTTTTTATAAAGATTACTATTTAAGACAGCAGTCTTTAATGCAAATAATGAGTTGATTAGGAGGTTTTAATTGGTCTGCAGGAGCCAGAACTTTTAATGGTTGGTAGGGGATCAAATACTTATTTCTCTCAGCAAAATGCAAATAAATGTTTTTTAAATTTTTACAATGTGATTTTCTGGATTTTATTTTGAATATTCTATCTCTCAATGTTAAAATTAACCCTTAAAACTATAGACTCTTCTATTTTTGCAGATGACACCAAGCTATGTAGGGTAATGCAATCAATGGTTGATGCTCATAAATTGCAAGCAGACCTGGTTACACTGAGTGTTTGGGCATTTGGGTTTGTTTGGGTTCAGTGTGGATAAATGTAAGGTTCTGCATCTGGGTACAAATAATCAGCATGCATCATATGTCCTAGGGGGAGAAAAACTTGGAGAATCGCTTGTTGAGAAAGATCTGGGCGTTCTTGTAGATCATACACTACAAAACAGCATGCAGTGTCAATCAGCTGCCTCTAAGGCAAGTAGGATATTGGCGTGTATTAAAAGACGCATGGACTCCCGAGACAAGGATGTAATTCTACCGTTGTATAAAGCATTGGTGCGACCTCATTTAGAATATGCTGTTCAGTTCTGTGCTCCAGTTTATAGAAAACATGTAATGGAGCTAGAGAGAGTACAAAGACGAGCAACCAAACTTATAAGGGGAATGGAGCATCTTAGTTATGAGGAGCAGTTAGTGGAATTGAACTTTATTTAGTCTGGGCAGTTACAGGGGCCAAACTGACCAAATAACTGAAGTGGGAATGCAGCCTGACAAGGTAACGTCAGCGCCAGCTGGAAAGAACCAAGCTGAGGGCCAAGATCCTACTATAACATCAAAGAGCGCACTGCTTTTACACCGAAATCAGATGATTCCAGAGATTATGACAGAACGTGCTCTGTTAAACGCTGATACATTTTGAGCCCCCCCTAACCCTTGGTGATGGTGTTGGCAGTAATTTTGCGTTTACGTCACTGATCATGTTACCCTTCCTTTCACCCATCTGTGTCCGCTTTCAATCGGTCAATAATCCATCAGCATCGCTAAAACCAAAAACAAACAGGAGTTGATCCAAAACAGAGATGACCAGTAAATGGGATATTTGCATGTCTTTTGTGTTCTGTATCCACTCCTGCTTTTGGCTACCTAATCATCAGACAATCCTGATCCTGATTGTGAGAGTGGCAAAATGACCGGTTGAGAAAGTGGCTGCAACATCAGTAGTCCTAAGAGTGGCACAAAGACAGGGTGAGAAGGTAGCAGCAACATGAGTAGGCCACAGAGTAACACAATGACAGAGTGTGGAGGCGGGTGGCAATACCAGTCCCTGGTAAAGATGGTGGGTGGCAGATGGAGCAGCTGGCAGCAGATGTGAGGCATCAGGCGGGTGGCAGCATCAGAATAGTAGCTGAGGCAGGTAGTTTGAATCCAGACTCATTTCTCATTTGGTGAGGCGTCATGGCTGATATAATCTGATGCATAAGGCATTAGTGTGTGGAAATCCTGGCCGATCCACGCCTGATTCATCTTGACAAAGGTGAGTCTCTCCACATTTCAGGAGGACAAGCGAGTTCTCCTTGGGGTAACTATGGCCCCCGCAACGCTGAACACCCGCTCTGATGCCACACTACTGGCCGGGCAGCTCAGCTTCTCCAGTCAAACTCGGCAAGTTGCGGCCACTCATCCAGTTTGGCTGCCAGTAGTCCAGCGGATCTTCTACCTGGGGTGGCAGAGTGCTGTCCAAGTAGGCCACCACTTGCTGGTTCAGGGTCTGCTCCAGGTCCTGCTGCTGCTGAGTACTCTCCTCACTAGGTGGGTGAAGGAAGCTGCTCATTAACGACTCCAGACTTAGACTGCTGCTGATGGAGATGCTACTGCTCTTACCTCCCCACCTCACCACAGCAGCCGTGGCAGTGGTACGTGAGCGATGAGGGACCCCCCGGTCAGACCTGTCAGAGGATGGATGATGGCGCACATAGGCAGCGGCCAACTGACTACATAGGATTTCTCTATAGTACGTGAGTTTCTCCTCCCTCTCGGCAGGTGGAAAAAAGGCCCCCATTTTGGACCGGTAGCGAGGGTCCAAGAGGGTGGAGAGCCAGAAGTCATCTCTCTGCCGGATGGTGACTATCTGGCTGTCATTAGCCAGGCAAATCAGCATGCTGTGGGCCATCTGCGCAAGTGACTCTGAGGGACTCCCTGCCTCCATCTCCACTGTATACTGCCACAGTGTGCCTGGGTCATCTGCCTCGTCTTCCTCATAGCCTTCTACCTCCTCCGGCTGCTCCTGCTCCTCCTCTCCTGTCTCCTGTCACTCATTTCACCAGACACTGCTTGTGCTCCAATGTCCTCCTCCTCCTCCAGTTCAGCCCCCACCGGACTCATGTGGCCGTGAGATGTAGTCGCCACATCTCCAGTCCCCTGACCAGACAGATTTTGCAACATCTGTTTTAGGACATAAAGCAGTGGAATGATCTTATTCACCCAGTAGTCCTGGCAACTGACAAATAACATGGCCTCCTCAAAATGCCTGAGCAAACGGCAGGTATCACGCATGAGCTGCCACTGGCTGACATCAAAATTACACAGGGGAGTACTCCTGTCCGTTTTTAGACTGTCTTGCAGATGTGTGGAAGACTTCAGGAACCTTTTGACAACCAGATTGAACACGTGCACCATGCAAGACCCGTGGCTCAGCCCCTCAGGCGGTGGACCCCCATTTTCCCCTTTCATTGTCTGTCACCATGGTTCCGTTTGCAGTTGTCGTGAGAAAGCCCAATTGTTTTCTTTTTGATGACACGGAGCTTTCCTCCCTGTGTGACTTTGTTGCCCAGGAAACGGGTGTAGAATGCATAAAAACCCACTGTCCCCTGAAAATGGGGGTGTAAGGGGAACATCACTTAGACTTGTGGGGGGCTGAGGTGGTGGGGAGGGGAGGGGGGCATTGATGCGGAACAGCGTTTGACAACGTGGAGGAAAAAGGCCCCGTTCCTGCCCAAATTGCTGGTGTGTGGGCAGGAAGCACATTCCCCCCAGTGGGCCAAAAGGGGGGACATGTAGGGCCCCCTGATGTAGTTACAGCTCCCAATCCACGCTCCCGTGAACTTGGAAGAAACGGAGGGCTCACGGATGCCCCAACCTTCTGTTCTACAATTTGTTCGGGTGGTAGTCCCTTTTTCGAAATGAAATAACGCTTAGGCTCTCCAACTGCCCGCAAAGCCATTAGTTTCGAATGGTGCAGATCCATATTTGGGAAAGGGGGGTACTGCGTCCCAACAACTTGGACAGGAGCCCGGCAGCTTTGCCCCCTTAGGATGGTTGGACGCATACGTGTCTTTGGAAATGCCCGGTGAAGCTGCTGGCCCCAAACGAGTGGCGAGGAGCAGGAGGGGGCCCGGACCCCCTCAAAGGGCAAACCCGGGCATTTGCTAGCGGGGGCCTGGGGGGGGGCCGCAGGGGGTGGGTGCCCCCAAGGGGGGGCCAGTGTTTCCCCGGTGGGCCCAGTCCCGGCGCCGGTCTGTGGCGCGTACAGGGGCCCGCGGGTCGCATCAGCGAGGGGGCCCCTTGTGGCAGGGGACCGAAGGCCCCCTCACCCAGGCTGCATGGCCGGGTCACGGGACCGGCCATGCAGCCACCCCGGCCGCCGCTGAATTGCAGGTGCATGCCCCGGCCGAGGCTGAAACAGCGGGGGAATTTCTGTTCCGTCTGTTCGCCCCAGGAGGCGCGGGGCAGGTGCGCCTGTGTGACGTCACGCACCCCCGCTCCGCGTCCAGCCCATGCTGCCAGCGGCCCCCAGGGAAGGGGACGAAGAGGGGGAAAAGCATAGGTAAGTATTGTTTTTATTTTTTTTTTAAAACTCCCAGCCCTGATTTTTTTTTTTATTTTATTCCCTTTTTTTTTTATTTTGTCTTTTTTTGTGTTATCTATATACCAGCCCGTTATAATATGCCCCGTTAGCTTATAACAGCCCCGTCTAGTAATATGCCCCGTCTAGTATTACATGCCTGTCCCGCTATTAAAGCCCCGTTGCCCATTTTCTGCCCGTCTGCTTATACCCGCCCCTGCTACCCATAAGTGGCCTGTCTATATACTGGGGCCCGCCCGGCTACATATGGCCCTGTTGGCTACTACTGGGGGCAGCCCAGTAATGGAAGTTAATGGGGCAGCCCCCGCTACCCGGCTAATTTCAAAAGGGGAGGCCCTGTTACCCACCAAATTTAAAGGAGGGAAGCCTGTTTACCTTTCAAATGGGGGTTTTTACCCATTACATGCCACCTTTCTGACATTTTTTAATTTAAATTTTTAGGGTCAAAAAATATGTGTTTGGGGAAATTTATAGGAAAGTGTGGGAAAGAGAGGAGGTCTAAAATGTATTTGTGGGAAAAATTTTACAGGGGGCGAGTGTGACCACTAGAAGAAGACATTGATGCTGTACTGGAAGGAGAAAAAAAGGGGAAGGGGAAAGACTTCAGGGAAGACTCAGTAGGTTTGGCCGATGGGAAAAAAGGAGAAGAACAACTCCCTAGAGATGATGTCTCCGTGAGTCCCTGCTTCGGGGTAATTTTTCTTCGGTTGAATCGTGTTGTTTTATGTGATTGTGACCCGATATGGGATGTGATTTGGGGGGGTTGTAGGTTTGTTGGTGCTTATGTAGTGTCAGTGGGGGGGTTGTCGTGATTGTAAAGTGCCACCTGACTCTGTGATGAGGGGTTTTCTGCACCACTTTTTCTTTCTTGCTTGTGTGTGGTGCTTTCACACAGAGCGGTTTTGGTGCATTTTTTTATGTGTTTTTTTGTTCAGAAATGTACAGCATTAACTGCTCTGCCTTTCTGAACAAAACCGCACCAAAAACACAAAAAATGCACCAAAAACGCTCCCTGTGAAAGCCTTAACAGTGTAGTTTATTTTAGAAAGTAGCGAGGCGCGAGAACAAGGGGAATTTTTTAAGCAGATATTGTATGCTGTGTCGGACTGAGGTGCCTAGGGCCCACAGGTGGAGTGGGTTCTAGGGGCCCACCAGTTAAGCTGTTTCAGGGCCCACCGGTGGAGTTTATTTTAGGGGCTCACCTTTTAGCTACTATTAATAACTGTAGATGTCTCCTATCCTCTGCTTCTTGCTTTTTGCCATTCTTTCTATGCTTTTTTTCCTTTTTTTGAGAATGTATATGTAGTTAAAAAACAACATTAGGTCTACCTGGCTCAGGGGCCTACCGGGGGATTCCCCTATTCCCCTGTGGGCCAGTCCGAGCCTGATTGTATGTGGGCTGGTGAGGGCTTAGTGCCAGGGCTGATTTTTATTCCCAGTCCGGCCCTGAGCAGCAGCATCTGGACCGGTACATGATGGGAAAGACAAACAACTCCCTACGGCAGAGGTGGTGGAGCCTTGACTGGCTGCAATGGCATGCGTGCCACTGGGCTGTTTGTTTGCGGCGACTGGAGGGACCCAATCTGATTCACGTTTCTCCCAGGCCACTGGATGGTGACGCTGCATGTGTTGACGCAGGCCCGTGATGCCAACGTTAGGTCCCTGGACACGCTTCACTTTCTGCCCACATATTCTACATATACACATGTTCGGCTCCTCCGGTGTTTTTGCAAAAAACTGCCAAACCGCCGAGTAGGTGATTTTACCGCCAACGCTCCGTTGTTGCCTCGGTGAGCCCCTGTGCCACTACTTTCTTGGACCTGCGAAGCGGGTGGTCTACCCCATGGCCGTTTGGCTCCTGACCTCGCACTGCTGCCATCCTGCTGACTCACTACCGACTTGCTGGCTGTGCCGCTGCCTGACACGCAACCTGACACCATCTTCTCCCAACGATGATGATGAAGCCCTTGCTTCACCTGGTTCCCAAGTTCTATCGGCTACATCGTCATAGATTAGTGTTTGCCCATCAATGTGTCCTCCTCAATGTACTCAGTATGCAGAGCCTGACCTCTCGCAACATAACCTCCCATGCCACTCTCCACATTGCTACTTGCCCGCCTTCTGCAAGAAGCAGCAGATGTCTGCCCCACCTCTTTGCTGCCAAGTACCTCTTGACTGTCCTCAAATAGTTCGTCCTCGCTGTATAGTGTTGCAGAACCCAGACCACATAGTAGTTCTCTGGCTGAAGGAATTGAACGAGAAGGTGGGCCAGTCTTTGAGCCTGTCGCTGTCTTCCCAAGAATATATAGTTTTGATGCAATATTTTATGATTTTGTGATGTTTGGAATATTTATGCTTTGTAAATGACATTGGTGGGTGATTCTTGTTAACGTTATGTACTGAAGGAGTAATCTGTCTCTGTTCTATTTAGTCTCTGCAAGACTTGTAAGTTAGTCTTCCAGAGAATAAATTGTTAATAAACACTGATAAAGGTGTAAATACGGTATTAATGAAGAATATTGGATACCTAATTACAATTAACCCACTAACAACAGGCTAAATTAACCCTTGGATATAAAATACCCTAGAGAAAAAACAGATGGAATTCAGGCGTGTATGTATTTTGGATACCTACTTATTCATGATTTTTCAATTGACCCAACATTGTTTCTTGAGTCTAGGTCCCGCCATCCGCTCTGGGCATTGCAATGGGAAGCTCTTGTGCCCTAACATATGCCAACCTGTTCCAAACCTGGGATTGAGTTCTTTGATCTTCTGACAGCTTTATGTTCACTATATTAATAAGTTTTTAAAATACCCTACAGAAACACCTGATGGAATTCAGGCATGTATGGCGCAAAAATACACACACTCTATTTGATTCCAAATTAACCCACCAACAACAGGCTAAATTAACCCTTGGATATAAAATACCCTACAGGAAAAGCAGATGGAATTCAGGCATATATGGGGCAAATAAATACACACACTCTCTATTTTACTCCAAATTAACCCACAATCAAGAGGTTAAATTAACCCTTGGATATAAAATACCCCACAGAAAAAACAGATGGAATTGAGGCATATATGGGGCAAATAAATACACACACCCTGTATTTTACTCCAAATTACCCCATCATCAGGAGGTTAAATTAACCCTTGGGTATAAAATACCCTACAGAAAAAACAGATGGAATTGAGGCATATATGGGGCAGAAATACACCCACCCTGGACTTTAGGGAGAATACCCCACAAACTAAAACAAAATGATAACGCTGGTTGAGTAACAAGTTTGTAAATGACACACACTTGTGAAGCTCTTTCGCCCCAGTCGCTGATAATGAGTTCAATATAGTGCAACAGCAGCAGATAGATGCTTATGACAGGACACACAGTGAGAAGTGTGAGGATTTAAGATGGCGTCCGTATTTATAGAGCTGTGTCGTCACAGAAGCCCGCTGGTTGCTGATTGGCTTCATGTCTGCACATGTCATTGAGGGTGTTACTTTCTTCCTCCCAGAGTTCTCTGCCCCATGTCACGCCATGTGCTCGCGGCCATTTTGGAAAAGAAAGACCATTAACTAAGCCTTCGTGCAGAATCAAATTTTTCCTGAAATTCTAAATGAATTCCACTTCATTAGAATTGATTCGCCCATCTCTAGACATGATTAATTTATATAAATATATAAATGATCCCTACAAAAAGTATGGGAAAAAATTATTTCATGTAAAGCCCCTCAAAAGACAAGAGGACATTCCTAGAGAGAAAAGGATTCAATCTCCAGAGGAGAAAAGTGTTCTTCACTGTAAGAACTGTAAATCTGTGGAATAGTCTGCCTGAGGAGCTGGACACAGCAGGAACAGTCAGGAGTTTTAAGAAAGGCTTAGATATCTACCTGAAACTAAAGAATATTAATGCATACGTAGCTTCAGTATGTAACATTCTGGATCCTGGCTGGTGGTGGCTCTGGGGCCAGAGCTGGGTTCTCCCCTGGAGCAGATTGGGTCTTGGCTTGGGGGTTTTCACGGCATTAACCAGTGGGGAGGCTGGGCTTAAAATCTTTGTCTCCCTCCCTTCACCCACTTTTTCCCCACCCTTGGTTGAATTTGATGGACACGTGTCTTTTTTCAACCGTACTAACTATGTAACTATGTCTTTGTCAGTGGGCAAACTTACAAAATCAGCAAGGGATCAAATAATTATTTCCTTTACTGTATCATCTGGTTGTTAATGTGGT
Organism: Phyllomedusa bahiana; assembly: GCA_025379985.1. Taxonomy (NCBI): domain Eukaryota; kingdom Metazoa; phylum Chordata; class Amphibia; order Anura; family Hylidae; genus Phyllomedusa; species Phyllomedusa bahiana. The sequence continues at coordinate 23,415 of JAODAL010041654.1, read as the reverse complement.
GTACAATTACGTGCATCTTATTTTTTTCTCAAATGCACAAATGGCCCATTGAGGAGATGTAGTTCGATCTTGTACAAAAGTAAAAACATCATTTTTTTTTTCTCTAGACCTAAGTACAGTAATGGTATCTCATTTAAGAAGAAGCAATGAGATATAAACAGGTATTCCTGATAAGTAGAACATTTATTTTTTATCATATAGAATATGACATATGATCTATGTGAGGGTTGTTTACACAGTGTTTCTTTAGGAAATTAAAACATTCCCATTCACAATTTATTATGACATTGTAACATGAGGTTATAGCAAGTTTTCTCTGTGTCCATTACACTAGGAACTGAAGGTGGAAAAAGTGGGTGAAGGGAGGGAGACAAGGATTTTAAGCCCAGTCTCCCCACTGGTTAATGCCCTGAACCCATAAGCTAAGATTCATGGTTGGATGGTAGCTGCAGATTCATTATTTTACAATGATTTAGCATCCAGCTGTCCAATCCTTTGCACCTTATAGACAAAAAAAAAATTAAAAGGATGCAGCTTGCTCTTATTCAAAAGGTATCACAACATAGCAGCAACAATCATTTTTACAATCTCTTTAGAATCCAGGATCTCTTATGTGCAGCAGAGCCATATAATATTGCTAGGTTGTTCTCCTGTACACCCACACATGCATCAGACATCTGCTGAAGTATGGAACTACAGTTTTGTGGAGAAAAAATGTCAAGAAAGAATAATAAATTGTTTGAAATCTAACTTTCTATGGGTATCACGTGAATTAAGATATAACAATACATTACAGGGTCACAAGTTTATTTGCAGTTGATACCCCAAGTCCCAAGTGCAGTGGCATATATTTATTCATTTGGATGACAACTCAAATACTTGGTGATGTCTAGTTTTATATGGTGAAAAATTAAAATTTAAGTAAGTTATATTTTCCTCTTGACATTATTCTCCTCTAGAAGCATAATATCTGGAATATATGGAATCGAATAGAATACATTATAGAAGTTTTCTAGTGACATATTTCAGCTCCTTACACTTTCTAGGTTGTACAGAGTAGAAGTATAGCCATGTGCACAAGACCAAATGCTTATTCGTTAATTTATTTCTGGAGTATTTTCCCATGGAAGCAGAACTGTAACATTTTCTATAAATCCATTAAGTGTCATCTATAAGTCCATTAGGAGTTGTGGTAATAGTGATTCATTTGTACTATGTCATGGCTTCAAAGATGTTGATATATGTAGAATGTTACAATGGTGCTTTGGTAAAAAAAAAAAAAAGTTTTAGTTCTTGATACCAGTCTAACATTTTGAAATAATCATTTACTTTACTGTTTTCCTGGAAAAGTTTTCTTGTCCATCTCAAAATTTTATATTCTTACTCGGAAGAGTTTTAAGTATCATTTTATAGCACAGCCAACTCCATCCAGTGTTTTGTTGAGCATCTAGTATCAAGAGTTGTCTTCTGTGTGATGTGGTAACATGTCTTGGAACTGTTGTAAATGATGCAGGAACTGTTGATCTAATAGTGTGCCTGTGAATAGGTTAGCATGTTTTAACCAATCTGTTATCGTTTAGTTGTTATTTTTTCTAGGTTCAGCAAAAGAGCCCTAGACATTATCTTTCCTTTTCCCCATTCATAATCACATAAACTACCTTGAATTAGGAGTTCCCCTGATACAGTTAAAGGGATTGCCTTAAGAACCACTCCTTGTTACCCTCTCTAAGGTAACATGAGGTTCAAGTATTATTCAATTAGCCATTCAATTAAATATCTGGTATGTAAAACTACAACTCCCCTATAATGGCTACTTGCTAATTTATGACGAATTGGTGATATTTCTATCTTGAATATGCTACTGTTACTTTGCTAATATTTTTCCATCAGGGGAAATGCAAACCAGAAAGAACAAAAGCAGGATGCCAGTGTGAACAAAGCCTTAAAATACAGATTAAAAATGAAAAATATTGCTTTTTAAAAAAAAAGTTGAACAAATCCCTTTTTTAGAACATTAAATATTTTTTCTCACCTCAGGTGAATTGTTTGTCTTGTTGGAAAAAGCATCATTTAATACCCCAAAGCTGCCATTTACAGCATGAGCCAGTTCTTGTTCTATGGCTTTGTGCGATTTAGCTGCATCCCGGATCCTGTATGTCATAAAACATAATTATATCAACACGTAAGAAAATGTGGACAGTTACATTATTAAAATGTCTTTCTTTAACCAAAAAAGCTGAGTGCATCACAAAGATCCAGAACATGGTATTATGTATTTCGATGTAATTAGAAGATATGGTACATACAAAGTATGTGCTGAGCTTCACACAGAACTAAGAGCGCCATATCCGAAAAGTGGCCACGGCACGGCAGTTTTTTAGGCACATTAAATCAGTGTAAAGTGCGCCTGAATGTACGAACCTTTAAAAATCTGGCGTCTGGTTTACCTTGCATAGTAAAATGAATGAGTCTATCCAGGCGCATTACAAAATCTAGGTGCATATTGTATCGTTGCTAGCATATTTGATGCACCATTTTTAGGCGCATTCAAATGTGTCGTGCCTGGCATATAATGTGCCTCGTTTTGGTGTATTACAGTGCATTTAAATAAAGAATGGGGCAACAAATGTTTTTTGCCGCAACATACACCAAAAAAAATGGCGCAGTCGTATTGGGACATTTTGCCCAAAAGTTCTGTTATATCAAAAGTGTCCTGTGTGAGTAAGATCTAAACAGAGTTACTATAAGGATAGTTCTACACAGCACAGAGTTTTGGTTGTTTTTTTTTGTGGATTCAGTATTTAAATCCGCTGAAAAAACAACCGCCACCTGTGCTGTGTAGCCCTCAATAGAAAATCCGTACTGTAGTCTACACAGCACAGACTTTTTACTGCGGTTTTCCTAACCCGAAAACCGACTGGTGGTATGTAGAACATGTCTTACATCCTCAGGATTAAGAGCCAAGACATATAGGCTCGAAACGCGTTGATATGCGGTTGATTTTAAACCATGTTTTTTAAGTTTTTCCAATAAAATGTGCGTTTTACTATAATACCTTTGGATTCCTCTCTGCGCAAGTGCCGGAAGATTTCTACAAACATTTGCATTCTAGCCTTATAGTGTCAATACCTGCTAATAAGGTTCTCTGCAGAACTTGCAAGTTGCTGCAAATGTGCAAGCTCTTCTTCAGTAAGGTACTCCATTGATTGTTGGGAATGAAGTCGTGGTCGAGGCACAGCCCTATAGTTTTCTCCTTTTCTTTTGTCCTCCCATGATTTTAAAGTGCTTTCAAATGCCTAGGAAGAAGAGAATATTCATCTACATTAGGAGAATGTAATATTTTATTTGTTAACCAATTAAAATTTACACTGAAACATTTATTCTAATCTATTTTTATCTTCTGGTTGTATTTTCTGTCCATGCTGCTGTTCATAGCTGTGAGAAGCAGATTTAGAGATTTGTTTTACAGCAGCAACTGTAAGGGTTCGGTGGATTCGGTGGATTCGCAGGACCACCGCAGGCGATGATGGTTAAGCCACGCCAGGGAGCGGAGTCTAAGTAGCCCCAGGTATTCACCATAGCCCGCCGCAAAGCGGGATGTACTTGCTGCGGCGTGAGGCTACCAGGTCGCTACCCCTGATGTGACTTGCTTGCGATGAGGCCGGGCTAATGCGTGGTACAGAATCGTAATCCAGAGACGTAGTCGGGGACAGGCAGAAGGTCAGGACAGGTGGCAGAGGTTCGTGGTCAGAGACAGGCAGACGGTCAGGGCAGGCGGCAAACAGGCAAGGTCAGGAACTGTAGCAGAACGGACTGATACACGGTAATTAAACGGAACTCCAATACTCTCTAGACTCTCTTAACACACACCAACAATCTGGCAGAGAGTACAGGGGGCGTGTACAATATATAGGACCAGCGGCCGGCAATTAGCAAATTACCGGTGCACTGGCCCTTTAAATCCAGACCAGCCGTCACGCGCATCCTAAACAGCGGGGACAGGGACAGGCAAAAGCAGGAAGCACAGGAGCGTGGACTGGTAACCTGGCGTAGCAGCACGGGCCGCAGGGGGATGGTCGTGGGCGGTCGCGGTACCAGCGCCGGACCCCCTGAGGGCAGTGGGGCGGCCGCGGGAGGCAACGGCACCCGCGCCAGCCCCCATGACAGTACCCCCCCTTTTGGTCTCCCCCTCTTTTTACTGAATTTGGAGAGGCGGTCAGGCGACCAGTTGGCCTCAGGTTCCGACGAACGCTCCTCCGGTCCGAACCCCTTCCAGTCAATAAGAAAGAACCGCTTCCCCCTCACTGTTTTTTCCGCTAACACCTCCTTGACCTTAAAGATGTTATCAGAGTTGGCCACAGGAGAAGGCGAAACAGATCCACGGGAGAAGCGATTCAGCGCCACAGGTTTGAGGAGAGAAACATGGAAGGCGTTCATAATACGCAGAGTAGGCGGCAAGCAGAGTTTGTAAGATACTGGGTTCAGTTGCCGAAGCACAAAAAAAGGACCCAAATACTTAGGGCCTAACTTTTAACTGGGCACCTTAAAACGAATATATTTAGCGGATAACCAAACTCTCACCCTCACCCGGCTTAAATAGAGGCGGAGGTCTACGGTTCCTGTCGGCCTGGACTTTGGTGCGAGCAGACGCCCGTAGAAGGGCCTGTCGTGTGACTTGCCAGAGTACCTTGATGTCCCGTACTTGGGCATCTATGGCAGGGACGTGACACGAGGTAGCCAGAGGGAGAGGAGGGCGAGGATGTAGCCCAAACACCACAAAAAAGGGAGAGGCTCCAGCAGACTCCGAGTCCAGGGAATTATATGAAAATTCTGTCCAGGGGAGGAGGTCAGACCAGTTATCTTGATGGGCGGATACAAAATGTCGTAGGTAGGTACCTAAAACTTGGTTGACCCTCTGTACCTACCCATTGGATTGAGGGTGGTATGCAGACGAGAAGTCTAGCTAAACCTGCAAATGAGCACACAGAGCCCGCCAGAATTTCGACACAAACTGGACCCCCCTATCCGAGATGATATGCAATGGGAGCCCGTGTAGCCGAAAAATGTGGTGGAAGAAGTGCTGGGCCAGCTAAGGGGCAGAGGGTAACCCCGCCAGAGGAACAAAGTGAGCCATCTTAGAAAATCTATCAGTCACCACCCAGATGACCGTGTTTCCAGAGGAGGCCGGGAGGTCCGCAAAAAAGTCCATGGCAATATGGGACCAAAGTCTTTCAGGCACTGGGAGAGGCTGAAGCAGACCTGCGGGTCTGCGACGAGGGACTTTATTACGGGCGCAGGAGGTACAAGCCAGGACAAAGTCCCTCACGTCTTGAGCGAGGGTGGGCCACCAATAGTAGCAAGAGATAAATTGTAGGGACCTGTGGATTCCGGGATGACCAGCTGTTCGTGAGGAATGTCCCCACTTCAGGATTCGAGGCTGCATGGCAGGGCGTACATAAGTCTTCCCAAGAGGTAGATGTTGAAAATCCAGGGGGGCTGCCGTGACGAGATGTTTCGGAGGAATTATGTGCTGTAGAGGCGGCTCTAGGCCCATAGTATCCGAGGATCTAGAGAAGGGGTCTGCCCTGACGTTCTTCTCAGCTGGCCGAAAATTAAGGAGAAAATGAAAGCGGGCGAAAAAGAGCGACCACCGGGCTTGTCAAGGATTCAGTCGCTGAGCAGACTGGAGATAAAGAAGGTTTTTGTGATCGGTGTAGATCTCGATTGGATAGCGGGCCCCCTCCAGCAAGTGCCACCATTCTTCTAGGGCTAATTTTATGGCCAGCAGTTCACGATCACCGATCGTGTAATTCCGTTTGGCTGGGGTGAAGGTTTTAGAGAAGAAGCCGCAAGTACATAGTTTCCCGGAGGAAGTTTTCTGTAGAAGGACAGAGCCTGCTCCTACTGAGGAGGCGTCCACTTCTAGGACGAACGGGCGCTGCGGGTCCGGGCGAGACAGAACTGGAGCAGAAGCAAAAGCGGACTTAAGGCGATCAAAAGCTTCTTGGGTTTCTGGAGGCCAGGATTTAGGGTTGGCATTTTTCTTCATAAGGGCCACCAGCAGGGCCACGAGCATGGAGAATTGCGGGACGAACTGCCTGTAATAATTTGCAAAGCCCAGGAATCGTTGGATAGAGCAAAAACCCACTGGTCGAGGCCACTGTAAGACTGCAGACAACTTAGAGGGATCCATCTGGAGACCCCAATCCGAGACGATGTATCCCAGGAAGGGCAATGAGGTGCGTTCAAACAGGCATTTCTCGGCATATAACTGGTGGTCACGGAGACGTTTGAGCACCTGGCGAACGTGGTGGTGAGTTTCCAGGTCAGGAGAGAAGATTAAGATGTCATCTAGGTAGACGATGACGCAGACGTAGAGGAGATCGCGGAAGATCTCATTGACGAAATTCTGGAGCGTTGCAGAGGCCAAAGGCATGACAAGATATTCAAAATGGCCATCTCGGGTAATTAAAGGCCGTTTTCCATTCGGCGCCTTCACGGATACGAATCAAGTTGTAAGCTCCACGTAGATCCAGCTTGGAAAAAAATTTTGCACCACGTAGGCGATCAAAAAGCTCTGAGATCAGAGGCAGTGGGTATCGATTTTTTATAGTGATCTTGTTCAGTCCCTGATAATCGATACAGGGCCGGAGATTACCATCTTTCTTTTCGACAAAGAGGAAGCCGGCCCTCGCAGGCGAGGAAGACTTGCGTATGAAGTCTTTACATAGATTCTCCTGGATATACTCCGACATAGCCTTAGTCTCTGGGACAGATAGAAGATAGACTCTGCCTCGGGGCGGAATAGTACCGGGTTGCAGGTCAATAGGACAGTCGAACGGCCGGTGCGGGGGAAGAGTTTCAGCCTGTCTTTCAGAAAAGACCTCGGCTAGATTCTGGTACGCAGTGGGCAGGCCCGGCAGAGGCTTTGTAGACTTTACAGAGGCGGGTCGTGGAGCTGGACGGAGTACAGGAAGACATCGCGAGTGGCACGTGAGACCCCAACAGATAATCTCGCCCGTGTTCCAGTTTAAGGTCGGAGCATGGTCTTGCAACCAAGGGGGGCCTAGGAGGATTTCAGAAGAGGAGCGAGGCAGAACCAGAAGTTTCAGAGTCTCCTTGTGTAGGGCACCTATCTGCAAGGTGAGGGGCGCAGTGCAGAACCGGATAGCGTACTTTAGGCACTCGCCACTGACGGAGGAGACGAACATGGGTTTCAGCAGAGGGGTCACCGGAAGACGGAATTTGGACACCAGTGCGTGGCCGCACTGACACCTAGGGATGCCTCTCCTGCGAGCCCTAGGTGTGAAAATTTTCCCAGGCTCACCGGACAGTCCCCAATGAAGTGGCCAGAACCGCCGCAGTAGAAACACAGCTGCCTCAGACGACGCTGCGAGCATTCTTCCTCGGACAGGTGGGCTCTCTCGACTTGCATGGGTTCGTCCCAGGAATCCTTAGCGGAGGAAGAGGAGGATGTTGGAAGACGGGAGCCACACGAGGTAGACGGCGTGGTCGGTCGACCTCCCATTGGAGGAGGAGCTCTTGCTGATGCTCGGCAAACCGAATATCGATTCTGGTGGCCAACCGAATCAGTTCGTCCAGAGCGGATGGCAGGTCCCGACCAGCGAGCTCGTCTTTAACACGCCCAGGGAGGCCTTGCCAGAAGGTTGCCACCAAAGCCTCATTATTCCAGTCCAGTCCAGAGGCTAGGGTGCGGAACTGCATGGAGTACTGACCCACGGTCAAGTCGCCCTGACGGAGCAGGAGCAGAGCTGCGGCAGCGGAGGAGGTGCGGCCAGGTTCCTCAAAGACGGTGCGGAACCCCTGGAGGAAGGCTTGCAGATCCGCCGTCAATGGATCTCCTCGGTCCCATAGCGGAGTAGCCCAGGCCAAGGCTTCCCCCGATAAGAGGCTAATTATGAAAGCTACCTTAGCCCGCTCAGTAGGGAATTGGTGCCCCAACATCTCAATGTGGATGGAGCATTGACTGATGAAGCCACGACACTTCTTGGGGTTACCGTCAAAGCGTGAGGGAAGCGGCAGATGTAGAGATGGTCCCAGTGCAGGAGCACCTGGTGCTGACGTGGCGGCAGAAACTGCAGGCGGAGGTAGATGGGCCGCAAGGTACTGCATCATGGCCGTGAGCTGGCAAATTCGCTGGTTCTGTTGGGCGACAGCCGTAGTGACGTCCCGGAGATCGGACAAGGATACCCCGGCGGAATCCATGGCCAGATTGTACTGTAAGGGTTCGGTGGATTCGCTGGACCACCGCAAGCGATGATAGTTAAGCCACGCCAGGGAGCGAGTCTAAGTAGACCCCGGTATTCACCAGAGCCCGCCGCAAAGCGGGATGGACTTGCTGCGGCGTGAGGCTACCTGTCGCTACCCCTGACGTGACTTGCTTGCGATGGCGGCCGGGGTAATGCGTGGTACAGAATCGTAATCCGGAGACGTAGTCAGGGACAGGCAGAAGGTCAGGGCAATACTCTCTCCAATACTCTCTAGACTCTCTAACGCACACCAACAATCTGGCAGATAGTGCAGGGGGTGTGTACAATTTATAGGACCAGCGGCCGGCAATTAGCAAATTACCGGTGTGCTGGCCCTTTAAATCCAGACCAGCCGTCGCGCGCGTGCCCTAAGCAGCGGGGAGGCGCGCGGCGGCCGGGACAGGCAGAAGCAGGAAGCACAGGAGCGTGAACTGGTAAGTAACCTGGTGCAGAAGCACGGGCAGCAGGGGGATGCTCGCAGGCGGCCGCGGCACCCGTGCCGAACCCCCTGCGGGCAGGGGGGCGGCCGCTGGTGCAACGGCATCCGTGCCAGCCCCCATGACAGCAACATTGACTTAAGAAAAAAGAGAAATTAGCCACTGACTTCTGTGAATATACTTTGTGACCTGTGCAGAGGTAACAATGAAGGAACTAGAAGACTTAATGTGTGATATTGCGTTATCTATCTCCAGTTTTATATTAGGTGTTTTCTTTCCATACACTCCTGCCTGTAAAGAAGTGTTAGTAAAATGTTAGTTAAGGGCCTGATTATGAGGTCTTATTAGCTAATGTAAAAAACTGCAATTTTTTATAGATACAGATAATGATGTGAAAAAAATATTTATTTGTTTAAAAAAAAGCTTTATGACACAAAAAACGGATTTAAACTATAGATGATCTCCTGCAGTCTGATCAGTGCACTGCATGGTACAAAACAGGAAGAGCTGAGCAAAATTATAACTAGTTTTGTAAATTAAAGATTCAGTATGAGTTTTATTTTATTAGTTCAAATCCCTGCTTATTTAAAGCATTCTAGGGACAGTTCAACTTTGTGACTGACAGTTATATCAGTATGCAATCAAGGTTATCAATAACCGACTAGGACTCCCTACTTCCTACTGGACACCAACCCAGAATGAGCAGGGATTTAGCTCTTTCTGCTGTATGACATGCTGCCTGCAGATCACAAACATGTGACAAGATCCATTCAAATTACATCAGTAAAAATAAAAACTCACACAACTATTATTTTTAAAATATTTTTAGATCTGCATATGTTGTGTTTATGGTATTGAACTGTTTAAAGTCCATATCAGCTTAATTTACCTGCATTAAATCATTTGCTGTTTGCTTTATTTTCAATTTTTTTTTGTACATTTTATTTTTAATTTTCCCAATGTGGGAGAGGGGGGTGGGGTTCCAAACCTTAATTGTTTTTCAGAGAATTACAGAACTACAAATCTAGTATGAAAATAAAATTTGTAAATTTTTTTTCCCTGTATCTGCATCCCCGGCTTTAGGGGAGAAAAGGAACAAAGCATTAAGGGGGTCTTTTGGGTAGGAAAAATTATCTTTCCCAGCTTTATTTTTATTAAACCTGTGATTTTTTTTACTATTTTATGTGTATGTACCCTTTGTAGCCCATGGGGGGATTGCCCAACAGAACCTTACTAAATTTAGGTTTGCCAATAAATTTAAATTCACTCTAAACCTGAACGCTATTCCTTTAAAATTACCAATGGAAGTCTTGGGGGCCAAAATTAATGTTTTTTTTTTTTGGAAAAGGAAAAAAAAGGGTTTTCCACCCCTTTTAGCGGGCTTTTCTTAAAGGGAAAAACTAAGGATTTTGGGCATTGAAAAATTACAAAAATTTGGGCCCCGGACCTTTCTTTTTTCCCCAAAAACCCTTACGTTAGGGAAAATTCCCCATCGGGTAAATTTTTAACCCAAACCCGGTAGTCAAAAAAAATTTTTGTTTACAACAACTGTCAAAATTGCTTGGAAACAGAAACCCTTGGGAATTGGGCCCCAAAATTTGTTTGCTAAAACCCAGATTTTTTTGAGGTTTTTGGGGGGGGGCCCCTTCTTCCTTTCCAATTTTTCATTTGGCCGACTAAAAGGGCAAAAAATTGTGTGTTTTGGTCTTACATTTGTTGGGTTTTTGGCACATTTTTAAATGTTTGGGGAAAAAGTATTGCACTTTTACTCGGGTCTTTTTGGGAAAAGCATCTGAGCTCGTTTTTCTTGTGCGGGACTTTTGGACGCTGGGGTTTGTCCCAGGCTTCCCACCCCAATTTTGGGACAGGATCTCATTTTTTTCCCCCCAAAAATTAGAAATCTTTCCCCTCCCGACAATGTTAAAAATTGGAAAAAAAATTTTTGGAAAAGGGTTTTCATACTTAAAATTTAAAATTTTAATATTTTTTTAAAACTTGCTTTTTTGGAAACCTTGAATTTTTTTTTGACCCAAAATTCACGAAAATTAATTTATAATATCCCCATGTTCAATTGAAATGCTTTTTAATAGCATATTTACACTGTTTAAAAATTTCCCAAAACCCTGGGACCCTCAATAAAATAAATTTTAAAAGTTCCCTTTTTCTTTTTTTCCCCAATTACATGGGTGGAATGGGGGGGGAAAATTTTAGGGGGATGGGCGAAAAATCGATTTCAAAAATTTGGGGAAAATTTCCCGTTTTTAAAATTTTCAGGGAAAATTCATTTTCTGAAACGAAGCCAAATTTGTTTATGGTATTCGGGGAAAGGGAAACTTTTTTTTTTTTTTTTTTTTAATTTTTTTTTTTTTTTTTTTTTTTTTTTTTAAAAGGCCCAAACGGCACAGGGCCCCGGGGGACAGGGGCCCCAGGAAAAAAAACTCTGGGGGGAAAGAAAGAAAAAAACCTTCAATGACAGGGTCCCAGACTTTGGGAAAAGTTTTAAAAAGCGACCAGCGGGCTTCTGTGAACCCACACCCCCAAAAAATTTCCCAGACGCCATCTTAAATTTTTTCACCCCCTTTCACTGTGTTTTTTTCCTTTCATAACCCATTTGCTCCCCTGCACCCACTTTATTAAAAATTTTAAAAACAAAACTCCCGTTTTTATCCAAGGGGGGAAATGGGGGGAAAAAGGACCATAAAAAAGGGTGGGGGGTCTTTTTCAAACTTGTTAAAAAAACCAGTGTTTTTTTTCTATCTGTTTGCTAAATTTGCATTGGGGGTTTCTTTTTTTAAAAAAAAACCTCTTTTTTATCGCTAGGGGGGGGGAAAAAAAAAAACCAAAAAATCAAAAAAGTGTGTTTTAATTTAAAAACCCCTTTTTACTAAAACCCAGCTTTTTTTATTTTTTTTTAAATTTTTTTTGGGGTATTTCCTAAAGTCCAGGGGGGTGGGTTTTTTTCTTCTGCCCCATACATCCCTTTTGAAACATCTTTTTTTTCTGTAGTGTTTTTCATACCCAAGGTTTAAATTTAAACCCTTTCCTTGTTTTGGGGGGGGGGAATTTAATTGGACTAAAATAAAGGGGGGGGACTGTATTTTTTTTGGCCCTATATACGCCTAAATTTAAACATCGGGGTTGTTCGTACGGTATTTCAAAACCCCCAAGGGCTTTAATTTAACTTCTTAAATTGGGGGAAAAATTTGGTATTTTTGGACAAAAATTTAAAGGGTGCCTGTTTTTTTTGGTCTTTTTTCGCCCAAAATTACATCTGGTTTTTTCAGTACGGTTTAATTTCATACCCAAGGCTTAAAAAAAACCTCTGCATTGGGGGGGTTTGGGCCCAAAAATAAGGGTTTTTTTTTCTCATTTTTTGGTCCCCTTATTTTGCCAAAATTAATTCGGGGTTTCCTTCTGTACAGTATTTCTCCCTAAGCCCTTTAATTTTAAAAGTATTGATTTGTGGGGGAAATTTTGGACTAAAATACGGGTTTTGTCTGTTTTTTTTTGGAAACCCTATATCCACCTAAAAAACATCTGGTTGTTTTTTGTACAGTTTTTTTTTTCCCCAAAGGGCCCTTAAATTTTAAACCTCTTGTTTTGTGGCGGTTTAATTTGGACAAAAATCCCAGGGTGTCCCCGCCCAAGTGGAGGTTGCAGGGGGGGCCCCTGACTGCCCCCCCAGCCCCCCATGGCCCTGCCATTTGGGGCTTTGCTGCACTAGATGGAAAAAACCCAAATGGACGCCCAGTCCCTATTATTTATGTGCAGGGCCGTCAGGGGGGGAAATCCCAGGCCCCAAAAAAAAGTCCGGGCCCGAAAAAAGGGAAGGAAACCCCAAAAAAGCCAAAATGGGGAAAAGGGGAGAAAAAACGGTAAACAACCCAAAGGGGTCAAAAAGGCACGGGGAGGTCACGCATTTTAAAAAAAAGGAGGACAAAAAAAAATGTGTCGAGGAGCAACCCCCGAAGTCGGGGAAAAAGGAGTCAAAAAGGGCAAAACGGGGATAAAGGGGGGAAAGGGATAAGGGGATAACCTTTCTCAGGCAAGGGTTGCGGGAAATGAGCGGTTTTAAATGGGAAACCCAGAGCCCCCCCCCAACAGTTGATTGGAGGGCCCCCCGGGCCCTCCTACTGGCCAGTGCGGCACACCTCTGACCTGATTAGGAGATGAGCTGTCCCCTCCTAGGTAAATCCCAGCCTCCTTCCCGGGGTGTACACCAAAGGCCATAGGAATTTTTTTCCTGCTGTGCCTTGCTGTCCCCCCCGCGGAAGGAAATTTTCGCCGTTTAACAAAGGGTTGCTTAATTTTTTTTGGGCCATATTGCCTGAATTTTCAAACTGTTTTTTTGGGAAGGGGTTTTTTCATAACCCCAAAACTTAAATTTAACTCTTTATTTTTTGGGGGGAATTTGGACTAAAAAAACCCGGGTGTCTGTATTTGTTTTTGGGCCCCCTATAACGGGCCCAAATTTAATTTTGGTTGTTCTGTTCGGTATTCCAAAACCCAAAGCTTAATTTTAATCTTAAATTTTTGGGTAATTTGGAAATAAAAATACAGGGTAAACTCTAGTTTTTGGGGGCCCATATACGCCTAATTAAAATCTGGTTGTTCTGTATGGTAAATTTCCTACCCAAGGCTTAATTTAAAACCTTTTTGTTTGGGGGTTAATTTTTGGGCTAAAATTACAAGGTGTCTGTTTTTTTGATCCTTTTATACCCCTAAATTACTCGGTTGTTTTTGTTTCGGTTAAATTTTATACCCCCAAAACTTTAATTTTTAAACTTTTTTCAATTTTGGGGTAAATTTTGGGCAAAAAAACAGGGGTTTCTTTTTTTTTGGTCCCCCCTTTTTATGCCAAAATTAAATCTGTTTTTTCTGTAGGTATTTCATACCCCCAAAGGTTAATTTAAAACCTTTTTTATTGGGGGGGTTTAAATTTTGGGTAAAATACAGGGTATTGTATTTTTTGGTTCCCATATTTTCCAAATTACTTTTTTTTTGGGGGGGTTTTTGTACGGTATTTCATACCCCAAAGGCCTTTTTTAACCTCCCTTTATTGTGGGGTTAATTTGGGGGTTAAAATACGGGTGTCTCTATTTTTTGGTCACCTACACGCCTTTAAAATTTCAGCTGGTTGTTCTGTACGGTATTTCATAAAACCCAAAAACTTAATTTTTAAAATTTTTCATCATGGGGTTAATTTGGGGCTAAAATAAGGGGGATCTTTTTTTTTGGGCCCAAAATACATAAATTTTTAATCTGTTTTTTTTAGTGTTTTTCATTTTCCCCCGGCTATTTTAAATCTTTATTTGGGAAAATTTTGACTAAAATACAGAGGTTTAATTTTTTTTGGTCCTATATCACCTAAATTACAAACTGGTTGATCTGTAGGGTACTTATACCCAAAGGGCCCTTTAAATTTTAAAATTTTTTTATCAAAACCCGTATGTCAGGGCAGAGAAGGGGTGGGGGCAAGGGAGTGGCAGGGGCAAAAATTTTCTTAGACCCCGGGACAGGTCGCAGCAAAGGAAGAAATAAGACCCCCCAGCAAAAGGGTTTACTCGGTTTAGGCCAGGGAAATCCCGGGGGTTTTCTAGCGGCCGTGTGTTGACCAGCAAACCCAGGGTTTCTTTTATTGGTTTGGGTATGTCATCCACTTCCTCCCAGTGATATCTGACCCAACCCCAGCCCCAAGAGTCGGTGGGAACGTCAGGGAAAAATCCCTAGTTTGGGAAAGGTTGGGGGAATTTGGGTCAGCGTCCCTAAAATGTCCTAAACCCGCCTTGTCCAGTTTTTGGGGGTCTCGCCCGAGATTTTACTATGGTGGTTTTGGGGCCCCAAACCCGCCACTACACAGCGAGGACGAACTCTTTGAGGACAGTCAGCAGCTATTTGGCAATGAAGAGGTGGGGCAGACATCCGCTGCTTCTTGCAGTAGGTGGGAAAGTAGTGATGTGGAGAGTGGCACGGGAGGTTATGTTAAAAGCAGTTAGGCTCTGCATACTGAGAGCTTTGAGGAGAATAGCAGTGACGGGCAAACACAAATCGATGATGATGTAGCCGATCGCACTTGGGAGCCGGGTGAAGCAAGGGCTTCATCATCGTCATGGGAGAAGAGGGTGTCAGCTTGCGCATCAGGCAGCGGCACAGCCAGCAAGTCGGTAGTGTGGCCAGGAGTCAGCAGGGTGGCAGCAGTGCGAGGTTGGGAGCAAAACGACCACGGGGTAGAAAACCTGTTTCGGAACCATGGTGACAGACAATGGAAGGAACATGGTGTCCGCACTGCACCGAGGAGGGATGACCCATGTGCCCTGCATGGCGGGACGTTTTTCATTGATTGTCAAAAGGTTCCTGAAGTCTTCCACACATCTTCAAGACATTCTAAAAATGGCCAGGAAACTGTGCATGCACTTCATCCATTCCATCCATTGAGTTGCAGCGGCAGAACAGCCTCCCCCAACATAGGCTGATATGAGATGTTTATCCCCGTTGGAATTCCAGCCTCCATATGTTGGACTGATTACATGAACTGAGAAAGGTTATAAACGATTTTTTTATGATCCAAGCGGACAGAAGTACTCCCCTGTGTAATTTTGATGTCAGCCAGTGATAGTTCATGCGTGACACCTGCCGTATGCTCAGGCCCTTTGAGGAGGCCACGTTATTTGTCAGTCGCCAGGACTACGGGATGAATAACATCATTCCACTGCTTCATGTCCTGGAACAGATGCTGCAAAATCTGTCTGGTCAGAGGGATTTGGAGATGTGGCGATTTACACCCTAAACGGCCACGTGAGTCCGGTGGGGGCTAAGCTGGAGGAGGAGGACATTGGAGCACAAGCAGTCTGGCGAAATGAGTGGTTTTTCTACTCAGTTGACAGGAGAGGAGGAGTAGGAACATCCGGAGGAGGTAGAGGGAGATGAGGCAGATGAGATGGCAGATTAAAGACGGCAGATGACACAGACACACTGTGGCAGTATACAGTGGAGATGGAGGCAGGGAGCCCCTCAGAGTCACTTGCGCATATGGCCCGCAGCATGCTGATTTGCCTGGCTACTGACTGCCAAATATTCACCATCCGGCAGAGGGATGACTTCTGGCTCTCCACCCTCTTGGACCCTTGCTACCGGTCCAAAATGGGTGCCTTTTTTCCACCTGCCGAGAGCGAGGAGAAACTCGCGTACTATAGAGAAATTCTATGTAGTCAGTTGGCCGCTGCCTATGTGTGCCATTGTCTATCCTCTTACAGGTCTGAACGGGGGGTTCCTCATCGCTCACGTACAATTGCCAAGACTGCTGTGGGGATGTGAAGAGGTAGGAGCAGTAGCACCTCCATCAGCAGCAGCCTGTCTGGAGTTGCTGATGAGCAGCTTCTTTCACCCGCCTAGTGAGGAGAGTACTCAGCAGCAGCAGAAGGATCTGGAGCAGACCCTGAACCAGCAGGTGGTGGCCTACTTGGACAGCATTCTGCCACCCCAGGTAGAAGATCTGCTGAACTACTGGACAGCCAAACTTGATGTGTGGCCACAACTTGCCGAGTTTGACTGGAGAAGCTGTCATGCCCGGTCAGTAGTGTGGCATCAGAGCGGATGTTCAGTGCGGCTCTGGCCATAGTTACCCCAAGGAGAACTCACTTGTCCACCCAAAATGTGGAGAGACTGACCTTTGTCAAGATAAATCAGGCGTGGATCGGCCAGGATTTCCACACACCAATGCCTTATACATCAGATTAGATCAGCCATGACGTCTCCCCAAAACTTTGAGAAATGAGTCTGGAATCAAACTACCTGCCTCAGCTACTATTCTGATGCTGCCACCCGCCTGATGCCACACATCTGCTGCCAGCTGCTCCATCTGCTATCCACCATCTTAACCAAGGACTGGTATTGCCACCCACCTCCACACTTTGTCATTGTGCCCATCTGTGGCCTATTCATGCTACTGCCACCTCCATGCTGTGTCATTGTGCCACTCGGTGGGATAGTGATGTGTGCGGCCATCTTCTCAACCTGTCCATTGCGTGCCCACTCACAATCAGGATCAGGATTGGCGATGATTAAGGTATCCAAAAGCAGAGTGGATACATAACACAGAAGACATGCAAATATCCCATTTACTGACATCTCTGTTTTTCGATCAACTCCTGTTTTGTTTTTGGCTTTAGCGATGCTGATGGATTATTGACCGATTGAAAGCGGACACTGACGGATGAAAAGAAGGGCAACATGATCAGTGACGTCAACGCAAAATTACTGCTGTCACGCTCTCCACTCTTTCAGGGGGTTCTAGATGTATTAGCGTTTAACAGAAGCAGAATATTGTTTTGATTTGTGTTAGTTAGTTCGTCAGAATCGGTGTAAATCATCTGATGTCGGTGTAAAAGGATGTGCTCTTTGACACTATAGTAGGATCTTGGCCCTCACTCAGTTCTTTCAAGCTGGGCTGACATTACCTTGTAAGGCCTGCGTTCCCACTTTCAGTTATTTGGATCAGTTTTGCCCCTGTAACTGCCCAGAGAAGTGAAGTGTGGAAGTTTTTTTTTATTCTAGTACCGGCGCTTGTCCATCTCTATGCATACTAAAACACTAGCAATGTATGAAGACCAAACCACCTCCCTATTCTATTTGAGCAGTGCACAATTTTCTACAACCACCTACAGGCTCTCTGCAGTCCAGAAATAGCTGTTTTTTAACGCATACGCCACAAATAAATTCGGGTCAAAAAGAATTTTGCTGAAAAATTCGGTGAACTCAGCAAATCGAGTTTTTGAGAAATTCGCCCATCTCTATTTGAGAAGAATAAAACATAAAAATGATCAATGAAAAATCAAAATTAATATCCCATAGAGGTCTGGATTTGGAATTATACTCAGAAAACAAAAAAAATAATAAAGAAAAAAAATAAATCAAAGTGAAAAATCACACTTCAGTGGAAATGCCTCAAGACAAGGAAATGTGTGTGGCCTCCATGTGTCTGTGTTACCTCCCTACAACTCCATGGGCATGCTCCTTATGAGGCGGCAGATGTTCTCCTGAGGGATCTTCTCAGGAGAAGATCCGTTGGTGACCTGGAAGACCTTTCTGTCATCAAACAGCTAATGTAGAACTTCGAGGAAACCCACAGAAAATTTTAACTAGTTGTCTTTTTTCACTAAAAAATGAATAAGAAGCTCCTAGAGGCCCAATTTTTAAAATTAGGGATTTTTTCACCTACCATAAAATCCTTTTCACACCTAGTAGGAGGCGGCATTAAGCAAAAAAAAGTGAAAGCTCCACTCAGCATTCTATATCGCAGCTGCAATCACTGAGTCAATCAGTTTGAGCAAAAACAGTAGGAGCAATTGGGAAAAGCTAACAGAAGGAAACCATAAAGTCTTAGGGTGCTTCCATATAGTGCGTTTTTGACGCAATTTTTAGAGGCGTTTTTTTTACAGGAAGGCACAGCAATTAATTCTGTACACTGCTGCACAAAAAAACACATAAAATATAAGCACAGTGTGAAAGCACCCTTAGCAAAAACACTGCGGATAGGTGAGAATTGAGCAGTGGAACCTATGTAGTGAAGACCAGCAGATGCTGAAGCAAAAAAGGATAAACTGAGTGGGAGCTGTGTCCGCCAATCAGTCATGAAAAGGATTTTATGGTAAGTATAAAAATCCCTATTTCTCATCAATATCATTGGGGGACACAGAATTGACCTTGGGATGTCCAAAAGCAGTCCGATAGGGTGGGAACAAGAAAGCCCAGGGTAATTGGTAACTAAGGTATGTGCCTGCGTAACCTTGCAAGAAAACCAAAGTTTAAAGGGATGTTCACATGTCATTTTATCAATCTGAAAAACCTATTGAAAAAACGCTGTGTAAAACTTATCCAAAAAAGTGTGGTACATGTTTGGATATGTTTTCTGTGCAGCAGAAACACAACCTATAGTTTTAAATAGTGAGTCTGATGCATAAAATGGATCAAGAATTGACATGTCAATTCTTGGATCGGATTAGTTAAACGCATCTGAAAGACGTATCTAAAACACGCATCGTCGTTCAGACAATACGTGTTTTACATACGTCTTTCAGATGCGTTTAACGAAAAACCACCCAACCAATCAAGAACTGAAATCAATGTAAATTACACTGATCATTGTTAGATACGTGTTTGGGTCTGAAAAACATACCCAAACACGCATCTAAAAAATGCTGTGTGAACATGCCTTAGGAATGAGACTGACTGACTTTTCAGTTAGTCTTCCTCTTTCACTTTTACAAGCTGTTGTGCATTGTTCCTGGTACCTAGCCAGACTCAAAGTGCTCCTCCCCAAGCCGTTGCCTGTAGTGTTGTGGAGTGCAATCCTAGAAGGGAGATATTATGCCCAACAATAGCTCACTGACAAAGGAGATGTATTGCACTTCCACTTTTTATTTAGTTTCTACAGGACATCAGGAGCTTACAGGGAAGTGGCATGCTGAAATCACATTGTACCTCCCAGGCAATTCAAAGCACACACACCCCTTTTTTCAACTTAGAGGACAGCACAGAAGTTTACATTTATGAGGTGAGACTACCCCTTTAAAGGGGAAGTCCCGTTTTGGCAAATCCTCTTCGACGGCTGCTCGTTGCCAAGTGCGGTCTGGCCCTGCATGTGAATGAGGAGGGTGGTGCTAGCTCCGTCTCCCTCATTCATTTCTATGGAAGTTCTGAGTATAGCTGAGCGCACACACTCCGCTAACCTTGGAACTCCCATAAAAGTGAATGAGAAGGGCGGTGCTAGAACCGCCCTCCTCATTCACATGCAGGGCCGGACCGCACTTGGCAACGAGCGGCCGTCAAAGAGGATTTGAAAAAACGGAACTACCCCTTTAAAAGGGAAAAAAGCAGATGAAAGCCTTTGAAGGCTACAGGCACCTTTGACATGGAAAACATTATTTACTTATGTTAGTGGTTACCTTGTCTAAGAAAAAGATCACAAAGCTTTAATCCAAGAAATAGCAAATTCTTGCTCTTAGCTTGCAATTGTAATGTGTTTCTCACATACATAGGGATAGACCACATCCCTTCTCTTTACCATTTGTGAGGACAATATAACATACAAGCATCAAAAATAACATAAAAAGACAACAATGCAATGAAATAGAGTAACAGTACTGTAACACTAAGGTCTTGACCCATGGCAAAGGTTTTAAGTCTGTATTACAGACGGTTTTCAGATTTGAAAACTGTTTGTAAACCGACTGTCAACCTTTTACATTGATTTTAATAGAAAATCTGTGCAGCAGTCCACACTGCATTTATTTTACGGAGGACGATTTTTACACCGCCGGCGTTCCTAAAAACTTAGAACGTGTTCATTCTTCCGTCCGGTTTTTGGCCAGAACATGAACATGTGGGTGCGAAGGGGGACGGCTTGAATCTGCAAACTGTAGATAAAAGCCGTTCCCCTGCGTGCCAAAAAAAGACTAAATCCGACCGGTATTTGGTCTTTGCCGTGGGAATGGACCCTAAATGTGAGTGCAAATTAAGTCCTGTGAAATAAGTAGTTTTAAACCTGAGGATCCAGAATACTTCTTAGTTTGTTATGATCCTTCACCAGTCTTCACATTTGGCCAGGCTGTTAACATGTTCAATACCATGTACAGAGAAGCCTGACAGATCCCCTGAATATATGAGAGCAAAATGCTTTGAAACATTTGATGGATTGCGAGCATGGATTATTAGTATCTGTAATGTGTTCCTTTACTGTAATATAAAGTTTTCGTGTAGTGCAACCAACATAGTAAACTTCACAAGTAGAGCACTGAATGTGATAAACAACAAAAGTAGAGGTGAAATTAATAAATTTTTGACGGGATGTGAGGTGTGGGTTAAAGCCTCAATTAGATGGTCATTTTTTGTCATATAATTGTAACATGATCCTCGGTTCATGCAATTTTAAAAGACCTTTTCTGTTTTAACCATATTGTCAGAAAACAGGGGTACAAGAAGGGATTTCAAGGACACAGAGGCACACAATCAGGAAGGTAGAGAGGGCAGTGGCCAGGCCAGGGATGTGAAAAGTTGCTTCTCCTGTGAGCTCGGCTGTGATGCTCTTTAAACTTGGCTCACCTAAGCCTCTCAATCTGCAAGCAAGCACATTACTGACACACCTGGTTATAGCTCATTCTGAAGGTCGTTTTAAGCCCTCTCTGACCCCTGTGGCTCCTTTAGCCTTCTATCACCCTTAAGACAGCAGGAGAAACTATTTTACAAGCCCCTCCTCATACAGTTGTGCTCAAAAGTTTACTTATCCTGGCAGAATTTTTGCCTTTTTTCAGAGAATATGAATAACACAAAAACTTTTTTTCCACATATGGTTAGCGGTTGCGCGAAGCTATTTATTGTCAAACTACTGAGTTTTTGCCTTTTAAATCATAATGACAACCAAAAACATCCAAATGACCCTGATCAAAAGTTTACATACCCCAGTCCTTAATACCGTGAATTGCCCCCACTAACATCAATGACAGCTTGATGTCTTTTGTGGTAGTTGTGGATGAGGCTCTTTATTTTCTCAGATGGTAAAGCTGCCCCTTCTTCTTCGCAAAAGCCTCCATTTCCTGTGAATTCCTGGGCTGTCTTGCATGAACTGCACACTTGAGATCTCCCCAGTGTGGCTCAATGATGTTGAGGTCAGGAGACTGAAATGGTCACTCCAGAACCTTCACTTTGTTCTGCTGTGGCCAATGACAGGTCAACTTGGCCTTGTATTTTGGATCTTTGTCATGTCGGAACGTCCAAGTACATACCATGCGCAGCTTTCAGGCTAATGTGTGCAAATTTGCCTCCAGTATTTGCTGATAACGTGCTGCATTCATCTTTCCTTCAACTTTGACCAAATTTCCTGTGCCTTTGTAGCTCACACATTCCCAAAACATCAGCGATCTATCTCCGCGCTTTAAAGTAGGAATGGTGTTCCTTTCATCATAGGCCTTGTTGACACCTCGCCAAATGTAACATTTATGCTTGTGGCCAAAATGTTCAATTTTGGTCTCATCACTCCATATTACCTTGTTCCAGAAGTTTTGAGACTTGTCTCTGTGCTGTTTGGTGTATTGTAGGCGAGATGCTTTGTGGCATTTGCGCAGTAATGGCTTTATTCTGGCGACTCGACCATGCAGCCCAATTTTCGTCAAGTGCCTCCTCAGTGTGCATCGTGAACCAGCTGCACTGCTAGTCTTCAGAGAGTCCTAAATTTCATCTGATGTTATTAGTGGGTTTTTCTTTGCATCCCGAACAATTTTGTGACCGAAATTTTTGTTGGTCTACCTGACCATGGTTTGGTTTTTACAGAGCCCCTGATTTTCCATTTGTTAATCACAGTTTGAACATTGCTGACTGACATTATCAATTCCTTGCATATCTTTTTGTAGCCCTTTCCTGTTTTATACAGTTCAACTACCTTTTCCCGTAGATCCGATGACATTTCTTTTGCTTTCCCCATGACTCACAATCCAGAAACGTCAGTGGCTGGATGAAAGATGCAAGAGTCTGTCTGGATGCCAGAAACTCACTCAACATTTATGCACACACACTGATTACAAGCAAACAGGTCACAGGTGAGGATGTTACCTTTAGTAGCCATTCAAACCCATTTGTGTCAACTTCTTATGTTATCAGACCAAAATCACCAGGGTATGTAAACTTTTGATCATTTGGATCTTTTTGGTTGTCATTATGATTTAAAAAGAGAAAACACAGTAGTTTGACAATAAATGGCTTTACCCAACTACTAACCATGAGTGGAAAAAAAGGTTTTGTGTTATTATTAATAGTCTCAGAAAAAAGGTCAAGAAAGCAAAAATTCTGCCGGGGTATGTAAACTTTTGAGCGCAACTGTAGAAAGGAGGCACCACACTGCACTAACCTGCCTGTTCAAACTATCCTGACAGAATTCTTCACAGCTTATGGCATAAATCTTATCTTAAGCTTTATCACGCATCCAAGATTTACTGGCTTAACTCTGACTTCTTTGTTGACCCTGTGGTTTCTCTGGAGAGGTCTATAAGAAAGTGTAAAGTTATATAAAAAAAAACATCTATAGGCACCTTCCCCACAAGGTACTTCTACAGTAGTGTTGAGCGATTATTATCGACAAAGTTGAAATTGGCACAGTTTTTATGGTGATCGGATTTTTTAGATCATGCGATAATTTAGGTTAAAATCTGTGCATCATCTATTAAGATCGCGCCATTTTCGGCGCTTCCTGTAATTTTGGCGGCCAGCAAATCAGATTACAGAATAGAGCAGGGTGAGATGTGTGTGCGACGTCATGACTGAGATGTGTATGGTTGCGATTGGCTGGAAAATCACATGACCTCGTTTACATAGAACAGCGTTTCCTGTTCAGGCCTCAGTGTCTCTCAGCGTCTCAGAGCAGAAGGACGTGCGCTCTGCTTGTGTCCAAACAGCTCAGCGAAATTATTATATTTCTTCACAGAGAAACCTATACTATTAGCTGGGATCCTTACAATTTAGTTAGATTAGAGATTGGAAGATTTTATATAGTTAGGTAGAGAATTTTAAAGGAGCATCTACCACTGTAAAGTCACGGGTGGGAGCGAATGGCGAACACAGACAAGCTCTATAAAGAATACTGGATAAAGTTCACCCCAAGACTTATGTAGACATTGCAATAGCTTTATTATTAACAGTTTTTTATTGAAATATTTCTGGGT
>JAODAL010041653.1:0-35667 GCA_025379985.1 Phyllomedusa bahiana | reverse complement strand
GTGGTTTTGGGGGCTCCCCGTACCTACACACTGTGTCATTGTGCCACTGTCGACTTATGCTGCTGCTCCCGTGACATACACACTGTATTGTGCCAGTCTGACCTCGGGTGCTGCTGGATGCTCCCCGTGACCTACACACTGTTATTATCCCATGTCTGACCTCTGCTTCTGCTGTGGCGCTGCCTGGAACTACATACTGTGCATTGTCCCACCTATTGTGGCTACTCCTGTTTTTGCCCCTCCCGAATGTCATTGTCCCACTGTCTACCTAATGCTGCTGCTGGCTGCTGCCTGACCTAACCACCTGTGTCATTGTGCCACTGTCTGACCTCTTTTTGTGCTGTGGCTTGTTGCCTACACACTGTGTCTTTGTGCCAGTGTCTGACCTCTTGGTGCTGCTGTGGCTGCTGCCGTGACCACCCACTGTGTCATTGTCCCAATCTCTGGCCTTACTCCTGTTTTTGCCACCTCCAGAATGTCATTGTGCCACTGTCTGACCTCATGCTGCTGCTGCCGTGACCTCCACACTGTGTCATTGTGCCACTCTGTGGCCTACTCCTTTTTTGCCACCTCCAGAATGTCATTGTGCCACTGTTTGACCTCATGCTGCTGTGGCTGCCGCCGTCACCTCCACACTCTGTCACTGATGTTGGCACCTGAGTTTCTCAGCTTGTTTTTTTCCAGCTGTCCACTCGCTTTGAATTTATCAGGCTACATTCCCCTTCAGTTTTTTGGTCAGTTTTGCCCTCTTAAGTGCCCAGGGAATTTTAGAGTGGAAGCGATTCAAAGGGACCCGGCGGCAGTCATCTGCGGTTACTATAAAACACAACTTTGTATAAAGGACCAAAACCAAGCTCCCTCTGCATATTTAAGCATGACACAACGTTCTACAGCACCTGCAGGCTCTGTGCAACCGGGAATAGCTGTTTTTTAACGTGTTCGTCCCGAAGTAGTTCGGAACAAAGTTATTTTTTGTCGGGAAATTCGGCGAAGGGGAACCCCAACCGAATTTCGGGAAATTCGCCCATCTCTTATAATGACCTTTGGGTTTTCCTTGGCTGTAGCTGTAATCATCGAGATTAACATAAATAAACACTTCAAAACGTTCACTCTGTTTGTAATGATTCTATATATTATATAGAAGTTTGATTTTTTGAATTGAATTACTGGAAAAACAAAACTTTTGGCTGATATTCTAATTTATTGAGATGCACCTGAAAGTTTAACTTTATCATGCCAATGTACTGTATAAGCTTCTAGGAAAGCAGGTGTCACCATCAAGATGAATTTTGCTACATCTGTAGTTCTTGCACTTTTTGTATACAATGGCTAAGTGATGTGAATTCTTGAACCCTTTTAATGTAGGAAAGAGAATAAATACTGATTCAGTGATATCGTTAATTCAACAGAAGAAGAAACTTTTAGAATCTTTTAGTATGGGCACACAACTTGCCAAGGCCAATCTGGCCTCTTAGGCTGACAGATAAAACTGATTTACTAAAACATGTTCAGTAGGGAAAAATATATTCTTTTGATTCCCTTATACAACACTAATTCCCAAAAGAACAAAAACATGAGATTAACCTTAGCAAAGGTTTTTGGTCCTTTCCCCTGGATATCAGACCTTCAGTAAACCTTCACTACTGGGAATGGTTGCATAGACGAGTACAGCACATTATATATTTCTCTGGATAATTTCCTCTATGGCTTTCCCAATGTCTTTATTCCTCAGACTGTATATAATGGGATTGACCAATGGAGTGAACACAGTATATAGCAGGGATGTGGTTTTATCTATGTCCGATGATTGCTCACTTCTTGGAAGAACATAAATGCTGAATATTGTTAAGTAGAATATGGAGACCACAGTGAGGTGGGAGCTACAGGTGGAGAAGGCTTTCTGTCTACTGATATTAGATGGAATCCGTAAGATTGAATGGATAATGTTCACATAAGTAATAACAATAATTATGGTGGGAGTTATCAGAAATGGAATACTTAGTAAGCACATTTGTAATTTCATAGGAACCATATCAGAACAGGAAATTTCAAGTAAAGGAATAAGGTCACAGAACAAATGGTCAATGATATCTGGTCCACAGAAGTTTAGCCCGGACAGTGTTATAGTGGAAATGATTCCTGTGAAACAACCAATCAACCAAAGGAAGATAACCAACATCACACAATATGCACTTGTCATGATAGAGGTGTAACGGAGGGGATTGCAGATGGCCACATATCTGTCATAAGACATGACGGTGAGGAAAAGACATTCAGATGCTTCAGTAGCGCAGAAGAAATAAAGCTGAGTCATGCAGCCAATGAAAGTAATGGTTCCCCCATTATTCAGTAGAACATGAAGTATCTTGGGGGTGATATCAGAGTTAACAAAATGTCACTGATGGAGAGTTGTGAGATGAAGAAGCACATGGGGGTGTGGAGGATCTTGCTGGTGGACACCAGGGTGATGATCAGGAGGTTCCCACATAACATAGACAGAAACACTCCTGCGAGAAGACAGAAGAGCAAGATCCTTAGCTGTAGACTGCCTTGAAAACCCACCAGGAAAAACTCCATGACATCAGTCATATTGTCAACCTGCATCTTCTAAAATAGGTAAATAAATTGGATCATGTAGTAAATGTGATATCAAGAAACCAAGTAACTCAATCCACAGGACTTGTGTACAGCAGGAGTGAGTCCTAAATCAGCCATGTATTCAGACTTATACCGTCATGTAGCCACCTCATAGCCAGAAGCTAAAACAAAGACGACAACACCAAATTGCTGCGGCATTTTTTCTATTTCAACCAAAAATATGTATCATTAAAATATACTAAGTTTATAGTAAGATTTGTTGTTGCCAGACTTCCTACATTTAAAAATTGAGGGCCACATGTATGAAAACTGTCTTGGTCTAAGACTTTCCTTGTTGCCCATAACAACCAGTCAGAGTGCCCCTTTCTTTTCATATAGTGCTCTGAAAAATTGAGAGGGGAACTCTGATTGGTTGCTATGGGCAACAAGAAAAGTCTTAGACCAAGACCGTTTTCATACATGTCCCCCTGAGTGTCTTATGGTACATTGACCAGTCAGAAATGGCTGACACTGATATATGTATGTATTTTTTATTTGAAGGTCAAATTTGATAGCCATTTTTCTAATTAAAATCATGTATTAATAATTTGTGAGACAGTTTTAAAGTATAAGCACCAATATTTAAAAGAAAGCTGCTGAAAATGTCCAAAAGTTAATTACCGATTATGAACAGAAGTCAAAGACGCCAACGATAACTCTTCAATCACCCAACACCCAAATACAAAACAGCACCTGGTTTAATTATAGTTAGTTCACATTAAACTACTGTATCAACTATCTCAATACAGTGTTGCAAGGAATCATTCCAAAGTGCACATGTAATAGCAGAGATGATACACAGAAAGTAAATAATGCAATCACAAAAAGCTTTGTCTCCTACCTATAAATAGAAAGCACCTTCCAAATGTTGTACCCGGCAGTACACTCTGCACAGCAATCCACTTGGCTGATAAGGATAGGGAGCGTATGTGTTTCAACTGACCGGGCGCCCCGGCCGCTAGCTCTCAGGTCTCTAACACATGAGAACACTGAGGTGACATCACCTAGGCTACAGGGGCCTGTTTAGCCCTCAAAATTACCAACGTGTTTCGGAAGTATATAGGCTTCCTTTCATAGGTATGCACTGAAGTGGATGACAGCATAAATACTCTCCGTATCTTCTAGTCAATCAATGCACCAGTTTTAAAAAGCTAGAAAATAAAACTATTGCCTTTATTATCAATCATTAAAATCCTTAAACAGTCCCTAATATATATATATATATATGACCTTCCATTACACCTATATTGTTTTTATTTTTATTTAATAAGCAAATATTTCGATGTCCACATTGAGACCATTTGGTGCCTGAGTATTTGAATTAAATATCCATTTAATCTCTATTCTGGACATTTTGTTAATGAGGTCCCCTTTCCTCCATCCTAATTTAACTTCTTCAGTTCCAAAAAATATTACCCTTTTTAGAGATTTCATATGTGACCTGCAAAAATGTCTAGATAGAGGATGCCCCAAATATCCCTTTTGAATGTTATAAAAGTGTTCTCTTAAACGAATATATAGAGGACGTTTCGTTATACCTATATACATTTTATTGCACGAATACACTATAGCATATATTACATTTTTGGATTGACATTTAATGTGATCTTTAATTTCAAATATTTCCAAACCAGTTCCTTATAAATTTCAAAATTTTTCCCCCCTATAAAGGGGACAATCCCCGACCAAATTTGAATGGGGGTTCGGCAAAAACCACCTGCTCGGGCAGGAGACTTTTTCCAAGTGCCTCCGGACCGAGGACCCGATTGGGCTGGATTTGCTGCGGGGGAAAAAAAAAATTCCAATATTTCTCAACTTTCAGCAGTGAAATAATTAAAAAGTAATTTTTTAAAAATTTTTTAAAAAAACTATATAAAAATAATTATTTACTTTTAAAATAAAAATGTGATCATAAAAAATTAATTAAAAAAAATAAAAATACCCCAAAAATAGAAATATCTCCTATAAAATGTATTAAAAAATTTTAATAGAATCTAAAACTAGTTTTACATAAATAACCACTGAGATGTTGTTAATTTTTTCAATTTTTAATTTTACTCATTAAATTTGAAATTTTAAATTTTTTTGCTTCCACCCTTTAACTACATCACAGAGCCACACACACATTTTTGGGGACTGTGGTCCCCCCAAGCAGGGCGTCCCTAGTTTCTATCAAGACAGCTATTTTAAAAATTTTTCTTATTTCCCGCCTATCTGTAGCCTTTATACTGTTTGGTTTTTGTTACTAATGCTCCTAAGTTCCTAAAGCGCCAAAACACAAACAGGGGCGGAAAATTTTGACTCCCTTTTATTGCATAAAAAACTTTATCATTCAGGCGCTTTATACACTGAAAACGAGAGTCGAAAATTCACTTCGAAGCGCCTCCCCAGGTCTTTTTATATAATTGTTTTCCCAAACCCGGGGTTGCTTTTTTTGATTATTGTTACCCGATTTTACTGTATTTTTAAAAGTGGGCTATTAGGTTTTAATAAATTCCGGGGCTTTTTAAAAAAATCTGATTTTTTGGTAAAAAATTTCCCCCAAAGGGGCCTGTCTTTGTTGGCGTTTAATATCGACAAAGTTAAATCGGCAGGTTTTTATGGTGATCGGATTTTGTAGATCATGCGTTTTTTTGGTTAAAATCTGGCTCATTTTTTAATATGGGCCTTTTTTCGGCGCTTCCTGTAATTTTGGGCGGCCAGCAAAATCGATTACAAAAAATGACAGGTGAGATTGGGGGACTCATACGGGATTTAGGTTGCGATTGGGTTTAAAAAAGTCACATGCCCCTGTTTTACATAGAACATTTTTCCTGTTCAGCCTCAGGGGCCCTCTCACGTCTCAGAGGAAGGACGTGCGCTCTGTTGTGCCCAAACAGCTCAGGCGAAATTATTAAATTTTTTCACAAGAAACCTTACATTAGCTGTGATCCTTAAAATTTAGAAAATTTAGAGTTTGGAAGTTTTTTATATAGTTAGTTAAAAATTTTAAAGGACATCTACCCTTTAAAGTCACGGGGGGGAGCGACAACACTCATCCCCGCGGAAATCATTGCATGCCCGTCAGGCCCTTCATCGCGGGGTCGGGCCCTGTGAATCCAAAAACAACACGCCCATTTTGCCATCATGGTTAATAAACCCTGCATCCAATCTTACCTCCTCGCCCTCCCAGTACGCCACAAATGTCGTCATCACATCACCAAAAACCCGTCCAACATGAAGCCCCCCAAAAAAGTCCCCCGTGACCCACCACTGTGGATAATCCATTTTTGAGACCTCTTTGATGACAAAATGCGGTTGGGGGGTCAGAAGGCATTTTTAAAAGATCAAGGGGCCAAAAGAGGATGATTTTTTTTCTCTCTAACCCCCAGATACTAAAGCCATCAGAGGGGGAAAAGGAAGCCGGTCAAACTCAAAAACCCCGGGGCCCGGTCACAACGGCCTTGCAGTCCCTCTTGTTTGTAGCCCGCAGCCCGGGATGCAGAATGTGGGGGACGAGGAAGTCACCTGTTTTGATAAAGATGTTTACGCCCTTTTGGGGAAACCCCAACGTTTGCCCCTTTCGGGCAGAATTTGCTTGCGGCGCTTTAAACCCCTGGACGAGGAAAAAGACATGGGGTAGTGGGGATAGGGGTTTTTCCGCCCAAAAAGGGAGAGGGGGGGTTCCCAGAAGTCCGCTGAAAATGTTTCCCGCCACCACGGCCAGGAAAACCCCCGGGCCCTCCTTATCGCCGTCAAAAAGGGTTCCAAACCTCCAAGCCGGGGCCTTTTTTGAGCAAGCCTCGATTCCCCCAGCGATTCAATGCCCCCTTTTGGGGCCGTAAACACAAAATAGAGCCCAAGAACCTTAGGGGGTTTAAACCACCCCCAAACCCGTCTGGGCCAAAAGCAGCAAATGCATGATTGAAATGGAGGAAAACATTTGGCCCAAAAAAAGGGCCCAGACCGACGCCGGGCCTCCAACCACATTAAACCCCTTTGATTCCCCCCCCCCGTCCCTCCACCTCCGCCACCACCAAAGCTTTCCTCACTGCCCATTCCCTAAAGAGTCATTGATCAGGGATCAGCCTCCGCCCCAGCCCCACCGTCCCCCCCGGATTTACCACCAGCACCAACCAGAGACCCCACCCAAACCCCTTCCCTTTCCGCCATTTTTGAAAACCTGAAAACCCCCGTACAGCGGCCAGTTTTAGAAACCCAAACCTCTGTCCTTCCAGGTTTGGGAGCCAGAAGAAACACTTTAAAACCCCAAACCACCCCCAAACCCAAAAAGCCTAAAATGTGGGCATTGCCATTTTTTTGGGCCTTTGGGAAATGTTCCCCTTTCCTTCTGGGGACCCAGAGGGGTTTTCCCGCCACGTCATGGCCCTGTGCCTCCCCCAAAAAACCCAGATGCCGAGCGGGGCTTTTTTCTTTGCCAGAAAAGCCCCCCCCCCGCCCGGGCCCCGCCA
Organism: Phyllomedusa bahiana; assembly: GCA_025379985.1. Classification (NCBI taxonomy): domain Eukaryota; kingdom Metazoa; phylum Chordata; class Amphibia; order Anura; family Hylidae; genus Phyllomedusa; species Phyllomedusa bahiana. The sequence goes on along the minus strand of JAODAL010041653.1, from coordinate 28,579 downwards.
CGTGTCATCAAAAATTTTTAAAGGGGGGGGCGTTGCCCTGCATCTGGGGCCCGGGAAAAGCCCTTTCTGCCCACCGACACATGGACTAGTAATAGGGCCCAAAGGGGCCCGCAAAACTCTGGACAGCTCACTGGTGAGCTGGGGGAATGTCTAAAGGCCCTCCGCCCCCGTTTTTTTCAAAGGGGCCGGGGGGATGGTGAAAGGGTTTCTTTCCCCCCCAAGGGTGTTTGGGTGGCATAAACCGTGCCCAGGGGAAACCCCCACCGTTTTTGAAAAAAAATCGCCCCTTGGAGACCGTCCACACACGGGCCAGGAGGGGGGGGAAACGTCTAAAAACCGCAACGGGGAACCGAAGCGCTGGCTGGGTCCCAAAGAAACCCTTTGTGCCGGGCCAAGGGGAAATGCGATAATGGGCGAAATCTGCGGGCCCGCCCGGGTCTGGAAACTGCCTGCTGAGGAAGGCTCAAGTCTAAGTTTGCAACTTCCCCGCCTTCGCCAACCCCCGCTTGTCCCCCCTGGCTCTTGCACGCCCCCGGCCCCCCGTCAACCGTCTCATTGTTGACGGCAAAGCTGGAATTCCAAACCCCCCAATGCTCCACGATTTTGGCGCAGCGCAATGCATTAGCAGACGAAATGACACATGGCCCACAAGCAGCGGTGCGACCTCGGGTTTTGAGCCACCGAGAGTGGAGGCAGGGAAAAAATCTGCACCATCCTTGCCCTTTTTAAGAAGCCACCAAAAAGGCAGTGCGGGCAATGCCCTTGCAGCATAAACATTGGGTATCTTAGTTCGAAACAACAGGCCCCCCGCGGGCGGGGAGGGAAGGGGAAAAGAGCGACACGAAAGCCTTTCCTCCGTCAAATCCACAAAGCCCGACATTTCACAAATTTTATCGGTCTTTCATTAGGCAGTGGTTTTGGGTTTTAGACGTGCAAGGGGTCATAGCCTCAGGTCATCATCTCGGGGAAGTTTAGGGGTGTGTTGAAGCGGCCGGAGGGAGCGGAGGAGGGGGAGGTATTTCCCGAACCGAGTTTCCGAGTCCCCCCCCTTGGGAAAAAAAGTTGGGCGAATTTTACGGAGGGGAAGAGAGGGAAAATCAGTTTGCTAGTGCCCCTCGCCCCGAGCTTGGGAAATCAAGGGGTCATCTTTTCACATGAGTTCTTGGATGTTTCCTTTCCTCCCCATGATCCTCGCATTAAGGCCATCAAAATGAACAAAAGTTTTCGGGGGGCCACCCCCTGGGTCCCCGGGCAAAAAAAAACTCGCACTTTCCTCCACCACCCAAATAGAAGAAAATGCAGGGAAAAGGGAACCTTGCTGATTGAACAAATGAGACATATTTTTCGTCGCTTCAGCCCCAAATGTCACGGTGGAAACAACATCAGCGACGTGACGCATAAGTGCCAAAAGGCTAGCGGCGCAGCAGGGAAGGTGGCAGAAGCCAAATTTGGGTGACCTCGGGCAATCTTTTTTTAAACCACCCCCCAAAACAAAAAGCAATGCAGGGCACAAAACCAACACAAGAGAAAAATTTAAGATCATGGGAAACACTATCTGCGCTCAAACCGAGGGTTTTTTTGTATGTTTTTCCGGCCCCAAAAGACTTCGGGTATCCAAAATGGACGAAGGGCCCGACTGGCTCTTCACGCCAAAAGGTTTTTTGGTTCCTGCCCGGGCACCCCAGAAACATATCTGAAAAAACCTTCAGCAAGCGAGGAGCCCTTTTTCCGACAAACGCATCCGGCTTTCCACAGATAAGTGGATCGTTTAAACCTTTCCCCATAAAGATAAAAATCAGGCAGGGATCCTGTTTATTTTTGGGCCCCAATTGCCGAGGTCCCCGATTATTTTGCCGGCCCTACTTCACTTTTTCCTCTTAAAACAGAAATGGTCCTCTTAAAAAATTTTTTTTTTAAAAATTTATCATTTTTTAAACTGCAATTTTTTCTCTTTCACAACTTTTTAAATTTTGGGGGGTTTTGCGGGTAGGAACGTAAAAAAACAGAAAGGGTTTCATGAAAACCCCAAATTTCCATTTACCCCACTTTTTTCTTTAGAATTTTTCCCGAAATTGCCCAAATTTTTTTTGGGGGCATTTTTGGCTGTGAGATAAAACAAAATTTTTTGGTTTTTTGGGGGGAACAGAAATGTGGTTTTTTTAAGGGGGCCTTTTTCCCCCAAAATTTTTTTTAATATGGCTGAAAGTCTTTTTTAAAAATTTTTTTTGGGGTCATGTAGCTGTGAGATACACAATAATAAAGGTCCTTTGGAACAAAAAGGGTTCCCTTCTAAGTGGCTTTTTTCTCCCTCAAATTTTTAACAGGGGCGGGGAAGGTCATTTTTAAAAATTTTTTTTGGTTTCATGTTTCTTTAAAATGCAGCAATATACATGTCCATTATAAAAAAAAATTTTTGTTTTTTAACAAACATTTGTTTTTCCAAATTGCCCAAAGGGGCCCCAAGGGGGTCTGCTTAAAATTTTTTTGGGGGCATTTTGCTTTAAAAAGCAGAAATACAAAACGGGTCCAAATTGGTAAAAAAATTTTGTTTTTTAACAGACATTTGTTCTTCCCCCTTGCCCAAGAGTGGCTCAAGGGGATGGGCTGTCAAAAAACCAAAAATAGGTAGGACACTGTTAAGGGACACAATAGCAAAATAAACTTGTTTTTGCAAGATTTTTTAACATAGCAAACAATCCCTGTATTGAGACCCCATTTAATACAATTAAAAAAAGAGAAACAAAAACATGGTGGGATTCCACCCCTTTTTTAAAAATGTTTTTTCAAAAAAAAAACCCAACTAAAAATTGCAGGGTACAAAATAGCGTTAAAAAAATTACCTAAATTTAAAACAAGGGGGGGTACAGGAAAATTTTACCAAAATGAAGGCAAATTCCCGAGGACTTTGATTTTGGGCCCCCCGGAAGAAAACAAAGAAACAGAAAAAAAAAAAAACAATTTCCTCCCCACTTTTGAGAAAATAAGAAAAAAAAATCCCAAAGAAAAAGGGACCTGGGGGAACGGGAGCTTTAAAACCACCAGTTTTTTTCCCCCAAGGGTGAACCCAATTTGGCCCCAAACCTCATACGGGGGGGGCAAGCGCTACCAGGACAGGGACGTATAGTCCATAAAACAAAAAATGGTGGTTGAAAGACCCTTTTCCCCGGGCATTTTTGAATTTTTGGGTCAACAGGTTTAAGGGGTCTTTTTGGGGTACGGGACGATATATTTAAATGTCCTTCAACTAAATGGTGGTTCAAAGACCCTTTTTCCCCGGCACTTTTTAATTTGAGGGTCAACATTTTTAAGGTCATTCTGCGGACGGGACAGAATATAAAGCCCAAAATAAACAAAATGGTTTAAAAGACTTTTTTTTTTCCGGCACTTTTTAAATGTCGGGGTCTGCAGGTTTGGGGGGGCTCATGCTGGGGCCCGGGAAAGAACCCCCCAATGTCCATGAAAAAAATGGGGTTTGAAAGACCCCTTTTTTTCCCGGGCCCACTTTTTTAAATGGGGGTCTGCATTTGGGGCTCAGGTGGCCCAGACGGTAAGTCAATTCCATGAAAAAAAAATGGGGGTTTAAAAGACCCCTTTTTTTCCCCCCTTTTTTAAAATGGGGGGCCCTGCAGGTTTGTGGCTCAGCTGGGGCCCAGACAGGATAGTCAATGTCCTTTTTCCCAACTAAAATGTCGTTAAAACTCCTTTTCCGGCACTTTTAAATCGGGGGGTCATGCGTTTGGGGCTCTGCTGTGTTCCGACGGGGTTTTTAAATGCCCTTAAAGAAAATGAGGTTTCAAATCATACTGCCTTCGGGCACTTTTTTTTTTGTGGGTGTTTCATTTTTAAGGGTCATGCTGTGGTACAAGACAGGGATGGAAGGGGTTTGGATTTTTTTTTGGGGCTTTTAACCAAAGTGGTTCCTAAGATGTAGAAAATATCCATTTGACTTTGTGGATGAAATTTCAGCTTCTCCACCTTGTTTGGGTGAAAAAAAGGTGTGTTGCTCCCCCATAGACTTAATGGCATCGCCCCAAAACATGCTCACTACAAAAACCTTATCGATAGGGGCCGACTACGACTATCGATCGATCTCAAAGCCAACGCAATCGCTCAACACTAGTCCTGTCTTGTTTAAAAAAGGACCAATGTTTATAAATAATATTTTTTAAATGTTTTGTTTGATCAGAAACGCTTTGATGGGAAAATTTTGGGCTTTTGTTTTCTTTTTTGGTTTTTCTTTTTCATAATTTTTTTATTTTTATTTTTGTCTTTATATAAATAGTAATATAACACATAGCATTTCTTGAGGGATTTTTTTTTTATCTCTTCTTTAGTTAGTTCTATATTCTTTTTATCATATCCCCTTCTTAAGAACTGGGAACATAATTTATCTGCTTCTTCCTCATAATCTTTGGTTTTTGTACAATTCTGTTTAATCCTCAAAAATTGCCCCTTTGGTATGTTTCTGAGCCATCTAGATAAAGGACAGTTGTCATGGTATAAAACTATTAGTATTCATATACCATATGACAGCTGATCACGATTCATCAAAAAGCGCAAGAGGGGGGCCGGGCCCCCTCCCGGCCAAACACTTTTTTTTTTTTCCCTAGAAAGTATTTTTACCAAAACCACTTCAGCAATTTTTCCCCCAAAAATACACCTGAAAAACCCCTAACAGTTTTTATACATCCCCAGGTCAATTTCAGAAAAGAAGCCACAACCCCAAACCCCACCCCTTGTTTGCCAAAGTAACAAAAGCTAAACAAAATGCAATGTCCACAACACTGAGGGAGACTTTATGGAACAGGCAGAATGCATTTTCACATCCATGTATTTTTCGAAAAAATCACCTGAAAATATGAAAGTGGTTTTTAAAGTTTTTAAAAAATTAGTCAATTTCATCGCGCCTCATTTTTTGGTTTGGGCAATACAAACTTGGGGCGCAAAAGTAAGCCCCAAACATGTAACAGGCAAAATAAAAAAATCATTAGAATGAATGTCGTGATAAAACTATGGGACTGATCCTGCGGGAGGACCACAGGCTCAGAATCCCTTTTGGGCTGTCTGGCCCTTGCCGTTTTTAAAAAAATGGGGGGAGCAGCAAAAATACATTTCAAAACTGATCACCATCTGATAAAAATGTCATTCATTTAAAGGAGCAAAAAATAAACATTTTAATTTTAACATAATTCAGAAAAATATAGGTCAGTGGGTTGTTGAATACATTAAATAGGAGATTTTTTTATTATTTTGTGGATATAATACATTTTTATATTAATTGTGTATGATAAAAAATAAATAATTACATTTTATACATTTTTGAAAATTACTAAATTCCTTCTTATTATTGTACTGGAAGGTGAAAATATTGGGACATTTTTGCCCCTTTTACAGTAAAATAGCCCACTGCGACTCCTCGGGCTCAACAGACACAATGGAAAAGCTCTGCCTGCCCGAAAAGAAAGTACCTAGTTTTGCCGAACCACACCATATTGGCTAATATTACGAATGGGGCACGCCCCCAAACCCCCCCCAAAAAGCGCCCCCTCATGTTTGCCGCGTTTTACACCAGAAAAGGGCGAAAAACCCTTTGATACATGTCTCCCACAGACTCCAAACAAATCTTCATAATGAGTTATCTTAACCTCATCTAGAGAAAATACTGCTTCAAATACTTACATTTTTCCATTTTTCCTAAAACAATTTTCAAGGGGCAAATCCACCGGGAAAGAAAATCTTTTCATTTGATCAACCTGCAAGACAATATTCCCCCGCCCACACCACATTTACTCAGAACAAAATCAAAAAGTAAAACCCCCCTGTACATCTAATAGTGAATACTTGTGCTTCACCTCATGAAGGGGGAGCTGTTTCGTCTATTGGAAATTTACCAGTTTTTTCCGGGAAAATGCCCAAAATACAACAAAAGAAGGAAATTTAAACGACGAACTTTTTGTATATAAAACCCGTCCTACAAGGAAAATATTACATCTATCCCCTCACGGGCCCCAAAGATATAGTCACTACTTAAAAAAACATTCTAGGTAACCCGATATAAATTGTTTTATAAAAGGAGATTTGAAAGGTTTGCCCCAATTTAAAAACGAAAATTAAATATATACATGGGCTTTAAATTTTTTTTGAACCCTTCAAAATTTCCCTTTTCCTGAAAAATTTGGCCCTGACGACATAAATTTGTCAACTTAAAACTAAATCAAGAAACCCAAAAATCAAACAAATCCTCAAATATTTGAAAGGGCTTTTGTAAAAAATTGATCTAACACCAAATATCTTTACTAAAAGTATGGAACCTTTTCTACATCTCTGGTGTACCGACGGGGAAAAAAAACCGCATCCAATTTTTCCGGGATTGTTTATTTTTTTGCATATTTCCCAAAACTTAAAACCCCCTTCGTCTTAAAAAACCCTTCTCGGTAGAAGGACTTTGTGGGTTAAAAACCATTACGCCCCCCTTCATTGAATTCAGCTTTTTGGGGTCCTTTAATTGGGAAGTTGTTCTGGGCCATCACAGTGACCACAACCTAAAAAATAAAGTGGTTGTAGTCCCACCGTTGGGGGCCCGTTGGGATTGGGGCCCCAAAACTGCCACACTGAATTTTCCTAAAGTTACACCCCCCCCCCCCCCTCTGAATGAAAAAAAAAGAAATGTAATTTTTTGCAAGTTTTTCTAAACAAGAAAAAATGAAATAAACACATTTTCTCATGTATTTCAACCCTTTCTGCGAACTCAAAATTTTAAATCACAGCTCTCCATTTTTCCCCTGTTCCCCCTTAGATGGTCTACCCTTCATTAAAATCCGGTGTTTTTTTTAAAGGATTGGGCTATTAGGGAAAAGGGATACACCGTCTATAAAAACCTCACGCTCCAGTCATTTAAGCACATAGAATCAGAGGGCCAAAGGAACTTCCTAAGAAAACCCGAGACAAATTTTTACAAGAAAATCTGGCCCAAAGGTACAAAAAAATTCGCAGCACCAAGGTTTCCCAAGAGCACAGTGGCCTCCATAATCCTAAAGGAAGAAGCACAACTACCCACCCAGCCGTCCAGCCAAAAAACAATTGGGAGAAGGCCTTGGGGAGAAGGAAAGAAGAACCCCAAGAACACTGTGGCTAACCCAGAAAAACTAGGGAGAGGGGGGAAAATTTTCCCCAAAGTCAACTATCCTGCAGCCTCCACATCGGGGGTTTTCGGCAGAGTGCGGGCGACGAAAGCCTCTTATCTGCAAGACATAGAAAGCCGCAACAGTTTGCAAAAAACACATGAAGGATCCCAACTAAGAAAATAAATTCTCTGGCCCGAGAGATAAGATTGAACTTTTTTTGGGGGCTAATTTTTAACGATGGGGAAAACCAGGGACTCCTCTCACCCCCAAACAATCCCCAAAAAGGACACATGGTGGGGCACATCATGCTCTGGGGGTTTTTTTCACTGCCGGGAAAGGACAACTGGTTGCATTGAAGGAAAAAAGAATCAGCCAATACAGAAATACCCCGGGTGAAAACCCTTTTCCCAATGCTCTGGACTTTTGACTAGGCCGAAGGCATCTTCCAACAAGACAATTGTAAGGGCCCGGGGGGGGGATCCCTGACCGCCGCAAAAGAGGGTTTAAGCCCGCCAGGGGGCAGAGTCTAAGTAGGTCCCGGGTTTTCACCCGAGCCCGCCGCAAGCGGGATGGGGCTTGCTGGGCGGGATTTTAAAACCCGGTCCTACCCCGACTGACTTGCTGCGGGGGCAGCCAAGGGGAGCGTGGAAGAATCGTAGGCGTGACTATCGGGGACAGGCGGGAGGTCGGGGAGGTGGCAAGTTTTGAGCGGAAACGAGGGGAAGGCAGGAAAATGCAGAGCAAACAAAGAAAAGCTTTCTCTAGGGCACGGAGGCAACAAAAACCAGCAGGAAGTGACGTGGGTCCATAAACTCATAGGTTTAGCGCCCCCAATTAACCAATTACCACGCGCGGCCCTTTTAAATTTTTCATGAGAGGGCGCATGCACTTCCCCGCAGGGAGGGGAGCGACAGCACGCGTCAGGGAAGGAACGGGGGGGTGCTCCGGGGCCCCTTTCACGGGGAGCGGCGCCACCCCTCCCCGCTGAGCACCCGAAAAGAGGCACGGTCCCCGCGGACCGGGAAAACCGCCCACCGTTTCAGACCCCCCCCCCCCTTAGACCCCCCCCCCTTTTTTGGTGCAGGAAAATGCGGATGAGATCATGATTCAAATATTTGATTCTGGCTCCCAGAACTCTCCTCTCCGAAGCCCTCCAAACCCCAGGAAAGAAACGCCCCTCGACATCTTCATGGGCCAAATGCCTTTACTTCGAAGAGTCACAGAATCCGCTAAAACCCCGGAGCGACCATTCTTCCCAAGAACCAATTCAGGACCAGGCTTTAAAAGGGAGACATGGAAAAAGTTTTGGGTCCGGGGTGATGGAGGGAAGCGATTTGACGACCCCCGGGAAGCTGCCGGAGCACCTTTAAAGGGGCCCAGGAAGCAGGGCCCAACCTTAACGGGGAATCTTCAGGGATACAAATTCGAGGAAAACAAACCCTTCCCCGGGAGGAATTCAAGCAGGCCTTTTCCCTTTTTCCCTGAACTTAAAAAAGGGGGGCCCGAATAGGGAACTCGAGTTTTTTTCCCAAAGGCCTTGATATCCCAAAATTTTCATCGACCGGCCCTCCGATTCGTGGGGAGGTAAGGGGGGGCGCAGGGGGCCTAGACCCAAAAAATGGAGAACCCGGCTGCGTACTCCGGGGGGACCCGCCAATAGGGGGCTACCCCCCTTCCAAACCTTTTCCTGCGGGCCCCCGGGGGCACATAAATCTTTTTCCCCAGAACACTTTGGAGATCACCGAGCCCTGAACCAACCTTTTGGAGAAATAAGTGCTGTGACACAGGGTTTTTCACCAACAACATCAAGGGATGGGAAGAGCGCAGCCTTGCCTTTTTTTTCAGGGCCGAAAATGAAACAAAAGTCAAAGCGTGAGAAAAAAGGGGCCCCCGGGTTTTGGCGAGGGTTTAAACGCGGGCCCTCTGTGATCCGTAAAGATTCAAATTGGGGGGATGACTCCCCCAAATTCGCAATTTCCCCAAGCTAACTTGAATTTCCAAGACTCCCGCCCCAAAAGGAAAAATTCCCCTGCCGGCAAAAGGTCCTGGAGAAGAACTCGGATTGAGAGTCTTTTTCCCTTTTGGGGGTTTTCTGGTGGACCCCCCTGCCCCCACGGAAGAGGGACCACCAAAAAAAGAAAGGCTTTTCGGGGGTCTGGCCCACCCAAAACAGGCGCCCCAGGAGAAGGATCCCTTTTGTTCGGTGAACGCCATTTTTAGCCTCCGGGGGCCAACATCTCGGGTTCGCTTCTTCCTGGTGAGGCCACAATGGGACCACCAAGGTGGAGAAGGGGGAATGAATTGTCGATAATAATTGGCGAACTCCAGGAAGTGCTGTACGCCCAAAGGGGCCGCCAGCAGGGCCCATTCAGAACCGAAAGGGTTTTTATGGCCCTTCGCAAACCCTTAGCAGAACGATTACCCAAAGGAACGGCAACTGGTCGATGGAATAAACTTTTCTCCAGTTGGGCTAAGGGGTTTGTTGCGCAATTCTCAGAACCTGCACCTGTGTCTGGAGTCTGGGAAAAATGGGTTTTTGTCAGATACACTATGACCAGTTACAATGACCCCTTTAAGGCTCATTGAAAAATTTCTTGAAAAAGGGGCCGGGGTGTTGAAAAGCCCCAAGGGGCATGCAATTTTTTTCAAAATGCCCATCTCGAGTATTGAAACCCGTTTTCCATTTGTCCCCATTTGAGAGATTATGGGCCCCCCCGCAAATCCAATTTGGAGAACATTTTTGGCCCCCCGGAGCCCGATCGAAGGCTAAAGGAATGGGTAGCGATTTTTCACAAGATTTTGTTTAGCCCCTAAAATCAATGCAGGGGGCAAAGAGAGGCTTTCTTCTGCAAAAAAAAAAACCCCAAACCCCCGGCCGGAGGAAGAGTTGCGCATGAAGCCCTTCAAAAATTTCTTCTTATTATGTCGACAACCCTGATCTCGGGCATGGACAATGGAAAAGATCCTTCCCCGTGGGGGTATTGCCAGGGAAAAGGGAAATCGGGCAGTGTAAGGCCGATGGGGCAGCGGGCCCTCACCCTTTTTCTGAAAACACTCCGAAATCTGTACTCCGTAGAGGCCTGGCAGGGCTTGGTGGGCAACCGCGGAGAAGTGGTAGTCACCGGGCGTGGTGCCACCAAACAGAGATCCTGGCACTCCGGTCCCCAACATAGGACCTCACCTGTCTTCCAATTGAGCGTAGGGGCGTGACGTTGCAGCCAGGGAAGCCCCAATAGGATCTCCGAGGAAGACCAAGGCAATACGTGGAAAGAGATCTTTTCCTTGTGCAGGATCCCTATGCGAAGGGACACCGGCCAGGTGATGAACTGAATGTGATTACTAAGGACCCTCTCCACTGACTGAGGAAATAACCAAAAGCTTTTCCAGGCGAAGTACAGGTAGGCGATAACGGGAAACCAAAGAGGGGTGGATAAAATTCTCGGCAGACCCTGAGTCCAGGAAGTCCTGCACCCAGAACGAGAGACCAGCGTCAGAAGTGACCTCCACCGGAATCATCAAACGTGGAGAGGAAGAATTAGCACCTAGGAACTCCTCTCCCACAGAACCTAGGTGCGAGCATTTCCCGCAGGCTGAGGACGCATCGGGCAACTTCTGCGATAATGGTCCATAGTGGCACAAAAGAGACATAAGTTCACGCGATGGTGGGACAGCTCCTGCTCCGACAAGTGGGCCCGCTCCACCTGCATGGGTTCCTCACTAGAGGTCGGTGGAAGCGGCTGCAGCGACTTTTGGAACACTGGAGCCAGACGAGGTAGTCGGCTTGGGCGCGCAGAATCTCGTTCCTGACGGAGCTCCTCCTGTCTTTCCACAAAGTGCTTGTCTTTGCGGGTGGCCAGGTAGATTAATTCGCCCAAGGAAGATGAGAGGTCTCTTGTTGCGAGAGCGTCCTTGACCCTACTGGACAGGCCCTTCTTGAAGGTGGCGTAAAGAGCGGCATCATTCCCAGAACGTTCCGAAGCCAGGGTCCGGACCTGAACCGCATAGTCGCCCACGGAGGAGTCGCCCTGGCGTAGATTAAGAAGGGCCGTCATGGCTGATGATGCACGCGCTGGCTCTTCAAAGACGCTGCGGAATTCCTGGAGGAAGGCCTGCAGGTCCGCAGTCACTGGGTCATTCTGGTCCCAGAGGGGGGTCGCCCAAGCCAGAGCCTTTCCGTGAGAAACTGGTCGGCCATCAGTTCCACGTGCATCGAACACTGGGTAATGAAACTCCGGCAGAGCTTCGAGTCCCCGTCAAATTTGGTGGGTAGAGGTAACCGCAGCTTAAGCCCCACGGTTGCCAAGGGAACAGCTGGTGTAGAAGGTACCACTGGCGGAAGTGGCGACTGCTGCTGAGACGCCAGGCGTTGCCACATCGTGGCGGAAAGCTGGCACAATTGCTGTGCCTGTTGAGCGATCTGTTGCAATTGCTGGGCGACAACAGTTGTTAGATCCGCAATGCTAGGCAGCGGCACCTTGGCAGGATCCATGGCTGGATCTTACTGTAATGATTAGGTAGTGGATCCACTGGATCACTGCAAGCGATGGCAACAACTGCGCCAGAGTGTACATTAATGAGCAAAAAAATTAACTTTTTGTATCTTACCAAATGGCTGCAATGAAACAAAGAGTGAAAAATGCAAAGGGGTCTGAATACTTTCCGTACCTAATAAATATATACACATACAGTGAAAGAAATTAGTATTTGTTCCCTTGCTGATTGTTTTGCCCACTGGCAAAGACATGAGCAGTCTGTGATTTCAAGGGTAGGTTAATTTTAACATTGACAGAGAATATCAAAATGAAAATCCAGAAAATCACATTGTATACATTAATAAATTTATTTGCATTTTTCAGTGAGAAATAAGTATTTGATCCCTCTGGCAAACAAGACTTAATACTTGGTGGCAAAACCCTTGTTAGCAAGAACAGCAGTGAGACTTTTTTGTAGTTGATGATGAGGTTTGCGCACGTCAGGAGGAATTTGGTCCACTCCTCTTTGTAGATCATCTCTAAATTATTAAGATTTTGATGCTGTCGCTTGGCAACTCGAATTTTAAACTCCCTCTATAAGTTTTCAATGGGATGAAGGTCTGGAGACTGGCTAGGCCACTCCATGCCCTTAATGTGCTTCTTTTTGAGCCACTCCTTTGTTGCCTTGGCTATATGTTTAGGGTCATTGTCTTGCTGGAAGACCCAGCCACGACCCATTTTTAATGTCCTGGCGGAGGGAAGGAGGTTGTCACTCAGGATTTTACGGTACATGGCTCTATCCATTCTCCCATTGATGCATTGAAGTAGTCCTGTGCCCTTAGCAGAGAAACACCCTCAAACATAATGTTTCCCCTCTATGCTTGACAGTGGGGATGGTGTTCTTTGGGTCATAGGCATCATTTCTCTTCCTCCAAACACATTGATTTAATGACAAAGAGCTCAATTTTTGTCTCATCTGACCACAGCACCTTCCCCCATCACTCACAGAATCATCCAGGTGTTCATTGGCAAACTTCAGACGGGTATGCACATGTGCCTTCTTGAGAAGGGAGACCTTGCGGCCACTGCAGGATTTTAAACCACTACGGTGTAATGTGCTACCAATGGTTTTCATGGTGACTGTGGTCCTAGCTGCCTTGAGAGCATTAACATGCTCCCCCCGTGTAGTTTTAGGCTGATGTCTCACCTTCCTCATGATCAAGGATACCCCATGAGGTGAGATTTTGCTTGGTGCCCCAGATCGATATCAATTGACAGTAATTTTCTATTTCTTCCATTTTCTTACTATTGCACCAACAGTTGTCTCCTTCTCACCCAGCGTCTTACTTATGGTTTTGCTGCCTATTCCAGCTTTGTGCAGCTTTGGTCTTGCCCATGTTGTAGAGATTAGAGTCTGACTGACTGAGTCTGTGGACAGGAGTCTTTTATAAAGGTGACTATTTAAGACAGCTGTCTTTAATGCAGGTAACGAGTTGATTAAGAGCGTCTATCTGGTCTGTAGGAGCCAGAAAGCTTAACCCCTTAAGGACCCAGCGTTTTTCTTTGTTGACACGTTCGTTTTTCCCTCCTCGCCTTCCCAGAGCCATAACTTTTTTATTTTTCCACCTACATAGACCTATGAGGGTTTTATTTTGCGGGACAAGATGGACTTTCTAATGGTGTTATTCACTGTACTATAGAATATACTGGGAGACCGCAAACAAATTCCAAGTTGGACAAATTGTGAAAAAAAAGTATTTTCGCCATGTTTGTGGGTGTTTTGCTTTTACCGCGTTAAATCTTCGGTAAATATAATGTGTTATCTGTATTCTACAGGCTGATACGCATTCAGCAATCGCAAACATGTAGGGTTTCCGTTATGTTTTGGTACAAAAAAAAAAAATTCCAAACTTTTTCTATTTTTGAAATTTGCACCACGGTGCATATTGTGCAACCAATAACTTTTTTGTACTAACACCTACGGACGTCAGTGAGGGTGCATTTTGTGCGAGCTGAAGTGCACTTTTTATTGCTTGCAGTTTGGAACTCATGCGACTTTTGATCACTTTTATTCCATTTTTTTAGTGACGTAAAATGACCAAAAAATTATTGGCGTTTGAAATTTGTTTTCTTCTACGGTGTTCAGCGCACGGGATATATTATGTTATATTTTTATAGATCGGATTTTTTTCAGATGCAGCGATACCAAATATGTGTAACTTTTTTGTATTATTTTATTGTTTTTATTTGTAAAATTAGGAAAGGGGGATGCTTTGAAGTTTTAACACTTTTTTTTTTTGTACTTTAAAACATTATTTCTTTTTTTTTACCGTAACATTGAGTCCACCTAGGGTGCTTGACCACTTCCAAGATGGCGGTTTCCCCACTTCCTGTCTGCGGCTGGAAGTGGGGCAAACCAGGACATGGCAGTGATGGGAGCATTCACAGGGCTCCCCGCTGCCATGTCCAGGTGTCGGATCGCTGCAGTTATGCTGCGGCGATGCCGATAGCCCTGAAGGTAGGTGCACGGCACCGATCTTCATTCATTCAGACACCGCGGTCATCTTTGCCATGGTGTCTAAGGGGTTAATTAGCGCGGGTGGGCGACGCTGCCCATTCGCGCTGTAACGGCCGGGTGTTAGCGCCGATTAGCCGCTAACACCCAACGGCTGTGCGGGGGGGTCGCGGAGCGTTCCCCCTGCAAAGCCGCTTAGGAACCCTGGGACCTATGAGTACGTCCAGGGTCCTTAAGGGGTTAATGGTTGGTAGGGTATAACATACTTATTTTTTTTAAATTAACCTACCCTTAAAATTATAAACTGTTCATGTTGTTGTCAGTGGACAAATTTACACAATCAGCAAGGGATCAAATAATTATTTTCTTCACTGTATGCCTATGTAGATGGAAACATAAAAAGTAAAGGCTCTTGGAAGGCTGAGAGTGAAAAAACTTAGAGCCATTTTACTATGACTGGCTATCAGCAGGGGTTAAAAGACAACATTGTCTATCCGATACTGTGAGCATTGCATTGCATATTGCATTCCAGCATATAATCTTCATATATATATATATATATATATATATATATATATATATATATATATACATATATATAACCATAATAGTGGTTGTAGTCCCATCCGTTGGGTCTGTTTGACTCTATGTGGGCCACAACAGCTTGCCATCACTGATGCAACAATGAACTATGCCAGAAAACTATAAAGGAACTTGTCAGGGCATTTGTGCATGTGCTGAACATGGACAAGACTACGACATTAACCCGTTACCGCCGCAGCCAGTCTTGACCTTCCTGACAGAGCGCCATATTTTTTAAAATCTGACGTGTGTCACTTAATGTGAAAATAATTTTTCACACTTTTACCTATCCATGTGTTTCAGACACTGTTTTCTCATGACACATTGTGCTTTAGGTTATTAAGAAATTTTGGTTTAAAAATCCTTGTTAATTTGTGCAAAATATCAAAATATTATGAAAATTAGAAAAATTTGCCATTTTCATACTTCAAAAATTGATGCGTGTAAGACAGGTAGTTACTCCACTAAAAATATTTTATTACTGTCTACCATATATCTACCATATGTTTGCTTTAGATTGGCAGCATTTTTTCAATGTCTTATTTTTTTTACAACATTATGGGGCTTAGGAATTTAGTAGTAATTTTTCACATTTTCAAGAACATTTGCAATATACATTTTTTTAGGGACCAGTTCAGTTCTGACGTGGCTTTGAGGGGCTCGTATGTTAGATACACAGATAAAGGAATTCATCTAAGAAACTTCACCCACTAATATATTTCCAACCGTGTTTAGGAAGTTTTTTAACCCATTAAGTATTTCATAGAAAATAAAGAATATTGAAGGTCAAATTTCAAGATTTCACTTTTTTTGTAGATTTTATCCATTATTCACAAGAAAACAGTAGATGTGACCAGGTAAATGCAACTTAATATTGACTCCACAGACTCTGCCGTTTTCAGAGATATCCCATATGTGGCCCTAGTGCGCTATTTTGCTCAACCACAAGCCCCAGAATAGGAGGAGCACCTACCGATCTCTGGGGTCTCATTTTCATTTCGATTTTATTTATGCCCCTTTCCAGGTTTGCGGACACCCTAAGGCACTAATACTTAATAAACACCCTTAAAAAGACCCCATATTGGAAACTACATCCCTTTTCCAGCTGTGTAGTGAGTATATCGACCCCACAGGTGTTTCACAGATTTTCCTAGCGTTAGACCAGTGTTTCTCAACTCCAGTCCTCAAGACCCACCAACAGGTCACGTTTTCAGGATTTCCTTAGCATTGCACAGGAGATTTAATTATGCTGCTCAGGTGATTTAATTATTGTCCGTGCATTCTATGGGAGATCCTGAAAACATGACCTGTTGGTGGGTCTTGAGGACTGGAGTTGAGAAACACTGCTTTAGACTGTGACATTGAAAACATTTTGTTTCCAACAATCTGCAATTTTAGCTGAAAATGTTTAACTTTTACAAATAATAATAAAAACGCATCCTAAATTTTGTTACACAATTTCTTCCAAGTTCAGCAGTACCCTATATGTGGGTGCAAACTGCAGTTTGGGTAAATGGAAGGGCGTATTTTGGAATATAGATTTTGGTGGGTGTCATGCCTCATTTGGAAAGCCCTCAGATTACCAGAACAGGGGAAACCCCTCCAGAAGTTGCCCCATTTTGGATGCAACACCCCTCATAGATTTCCTCTAAGGCTATGTTCACACGGCATAATTGCGGGGCGTAATTACGCCCCGCAACTACGCCGGGACTACGGGAGCTCACGCCGGCTCCCGAGATGCGGGGGGGCCGGCAGCCCGCCAGCCCATAGACATTCATTCATTCATTATTGTTCTGTTTGTGGAGCTGATTATGGGCTAGTTTTTTATGGGATGAGTTGTCATTTTGATTGGTACCATAATTGGGTTCATATGACTTTTTATTAAGACTTTTGTGAGGCACAAAATACAGCATTCCTGTTAGTGTTTCTTCATCTTTACAGTGGTCACCGTGCGGTATAAATGACATGCTAGCTTTACTCAGCAGGCCGATACGATTACAGCGATACCCAATTTGTATATTTTTTTATGTTATACTGCTTTTACAAGGAAAACACGTTTTTGCATTGCCATTGTCTGACAGACATACGTTTTTTATTCTTCTGAGTATGGAGCTGTGTAGGGGCTTGTTTTTTTGTGGGAGGAGTTGACACTTTTATTGGTATCATTTTTGGGTGAACAATACTTTTTGATTGCTTTTAAATCTGTGAAAAAAAATTCCTAGTACATTTTTTATTATTATTATTATTATTATTATTATTATTATTATTATTATTATTATTATTATTATTATTATTATTTTTAACAGTGCTCACCTAGCAGTATATGTGACAAGTTAATTTTACTCAATACGATTACAGTGATATCTAATTTATAACAAGGCCATACAGCTCAATAGCTGGACTTTAGACTGAACCCAGTAGTAGGCAACAGAAGCCCCTGTGCTACTTGGGAAAGGTAAACAGGTGCAGCTAATTGCTGAGCAGTAGCTCACACACCCCTCCACTAGGGGTACAATTAGATGTTAAAAAAAACTGCACATTAAATTGATATCTGTTCACACCAGTATGCAGAAAAGCCACATTATAATACATGGGGAGATTGAACAAATGCAAAAATACTGATAAGATAACCACTCACATACCCTCCATGCATGAGGGTGGTGGTTGCTGGTATTATAATTGCATATAGTTAAGGCAATACAAAGGGTGCCATTTACACAGTTATGTGTGGTGCACCATGCTGGCTTACAGCCTAAGACACCTCTACTACTCGATTGGGCGGGCTGCCCAGCTTTTTTTACGTGCCCAGCACAAAATACTAACACCGTCTGCTCCCCAATATTTTGGGCAACAAAATGACATACTGCAAAAATATCAAATACGAGTTATTAGTTGATCCAGTGGCCACTATATTTTCACAAGCTTGCAAACTAATAAACTGGTAATTGCCAATAATTTATTTCTCTGGCCTCATTGGATTTAGACACAGGAGACGTGGTAGACAAAAACAGCTCCCTCTTCATAGAGGTGACAGCACAGGATATACACATATATAGATGTACAGGGAGTCACTTTATAGAGATTGTTCTCTAAGTGTGGATGGATGTGAGGCTGTAATATTGTCTTGCAGGATCTGATCAGATTGATAAAGATTTTCTTTCCCAGGTGGAGATTTGCCTCTAGTAACCTCTGGACTGCAGAAAACAAGAAAATGGAAACACATGTAAGTACTTGAAGCAGCATTTTCTCAAGATAAAGTTAAGAAAACTCATTATGAAATTTGGTTGGACTCTGAGTGTTGTGGACATCTTTCCCCATTGCATTAGCTCCAGCTACAGCTGGATAAGCAGAGGATGTGGTGGTCGGTGCAAACGGAGAAAGGTTCTAGTTTTTGGATTCTTTTCTGAATATCACACTAGGACTCCTTCTCCTTGAACATCGGCAGCCACATCCTCTGGTCAGTGAAGTCTCCTTTACTGTGCAGCTGTCCTGCTTGCCATAGCACTGCTCTACCAGGAGACAACATTTGTTAATAGTATTAAAAGTCATCAAGTGTTCTGTCCCAGGGTTAGGATAAGGAGTCTACATAGACTTTGCTGAGGGAGGGCTGCCAGTTATAAAGGAGAAAGGTTCTAGTCTTCTGCTAGTCTTCTCAATGTGACACAAGGACTCTCTCTTCTCTTGTCCTAGCATTGCTGGGCCATAAGAGAACATTTACTAACAGTTGTAGTAGTCATCAAGAGTTCTGGACTAGGGCTAGGATGGGATGACAAAGTAGACTTGTGTAGTGCTGCTCTTCAGAGAGAAATAGTAAATAGTGGTCCACCGCACACCATTCCTATGCTTTTATGAAGATTTATTTTACGTTATTAATAGACAATAGTAACATTTCTCCAGCATAATATACTCTATGTTACTAAAGTATTTTACATGAGTTACAGTAACCAGATGAGAGGAACATTTTCGGCTCAGTTAGATGGAGCACTATCTAGAAATAAAAGTCAGGGAGCTCTAGCAGAGTTCTCCAGCTCCTCCAGGCCTCTCTCCACTATTTGTTATGTAGTTTAAACACTATTCAATAAAATTTTGGTTTTTAATTGGTATATTGTTTTTTGTATTTTTTTTATCATACAGTGACAACAGAGGTTATAAGGAGATACAAATACAAATAATTAATACCTTATTTTAATTAGAAGAAGGTGTGTCAAATTTGACATTGAAATGAAATACCGTATATATTTTAGCTGACCGATCTAGAAAATATTTAGCATATGTTTATATGAACAATGTCAGAGACTTCTGACTGGTTAATGTACCATAGCAAATGCAGTTTTTAAACATAAGAAGTCTGGCAAAACTTATTGAAACAGACCAAATGCCGTAACAATTTGATGATGTTGTCTTTGTTTTAGCTTCTGGCTATGTGGTGGCTACATGACGGTATATGTCTGAATACATGACTGATGTAGGACTCACTCCTGAGGTAAACAAGTCCTGTGGATTAAGTCACTTGGTTTCTTGATATCTCATTTACTACATGATCCAATTTATTTACTTATTTTGTAAGATGCAGGTTGACAATATGACTGATGTCATGGAGTTTTTCCTGGTGGGTTTTCAAGGCAGTCTACAGCTAAGGATCTTGCTCTTCTGTCTTCTTTTTGCAGTATTCTTGTTCACGTCATGTGGAAATTTCTTGGTCATCACCCTGGTGTCCATCAGAAAGAGCCTACACACTCCAATGTACTTTTTCATCTCACAACTCTCCATCAGTGACATCTTATTATCCACAGATATTGTCCCCAACTTGCTCCACATCCTCCTGAATAATGGGGCAACCATTACTTTTATTGGGTGTATCATTCAGTTATATTTCTTCTGTGGCACAGAAGTATTTGAATGTCTTCTCCTCACAGCGATGTCCTATGACAGATATGTGGCCATCTGTAATCCCCTCCGTTACACTTCTATCATGACAAGTACATTTTGTGTGATGTTGGTTATCTTCCTTTGGTTGCTTAGTTTTTCCACAGGAGTCATTTACACTATAACACTGTCAAGGCTCAACTTTTGTGGACTAAATGTCATTGACCATTTGTTCTGTGACCTTGTTCCTTTACTTGAAATTTCTTGTTCCGATACATTTCCTCTGAAATTACAAATGTGTTTACTAAGTATTCCATTTATGATTACTCCCAGCATAATAATTGTTATTACTTATGTGAACATTATCCGTTCAATCTTACGGATTCCATCTAATATCAGTAGACAGAAAGCCTTCTCCACCTGTAGCTCCCACCTCACTGTGGTCTCCATATTCTTTTTAACAATATTCAGCATTTATGTTCTTCCAAGAAGTGAACAATCATCAGACATAGATAAAACCACATCCCTGCTTTATACTGTGTTCACTCCATTGGTTAATCCCATTATATACAGTCTGAGGAATAAAGACATTGGGAAAGCCATAGAGGAAATTATCAAGAGAAATATATAATGTGCTGTACTCGTCTATGGAACCATTTCTGTTAGTGAAGGTTTACTGAAGGTCTGATATCCAGGGGAAAGGACCAAATACCTTTTCTTATGTTGATAACATGTTTCAGTTTTGGGGGGGGGGAATTAATGTTGTATGCGGAATCAGAAGCTCAACCAATCAGCTCTTTTCTGCCTTTTTTACTGTATTTTGAACTGTCCCGCCTTTTAATTTGATTGGTCAATACTCCTCCATAGGTTATAATGGGTCACTGTCGCTCCTATTCTTATTGGTTGGTTTCTGCCAACCAATGAGAAGAGCTTACAGAATTTGATTTACTGTATTTCCTGGCAATTTTCTACATCGCAATTCCTGATGTTGCGACGGTGACAGCGACAAACGCGTTGTTAGGGACTTGATTGAAGTATGTTTTTAGAAGGTTTTAGCTCTTTTTCAGATAATGTTTTACACCTAATAAAAAAGATTTTTTTGATTCATACTCCATGCCTCATGGAGCTGAGATTGATTTCATTTGCAATCTTATATATTTTTCCTCTAATTTCCACTGTTTCAATACATTTAATCGTTTTTAGACAACTTAGATATTTATCTTTATTCATGAAATAATTTTATAGATAACTCCTTTTTATTATTGTACTGTTGTAACAGTCAACCTAGAGCACATTTTTCCCCATTCCATTACGTTCTCGCTTCACTTTGACTTCTCCGCTTAGCTAGACCACATTAAACTAGGTCTGTCTGTCGGAGCTGGCGAGCGCTGCAATGCGCCCCACTTTGCCGACCCGCGATCATGCATGCCTCGGAGGATTCGATTGTGGTGCGTCCCGCCCCAGAACGCCCACACCGCGCCCATTGCACGCCCCTTCGTGTTAGGCGCATCTGAAAGTGGCGAAGGTTACGCCTAACATCGAATCCCTGCGTCCGACAGAGGATTTGGATCGGTGAGGCGCCGTTTTCGCCAGAAAACAGGCGCAACTCTCGATCATACATGTCGCCCAAAGACTCCTGCCCACTACTCAAAGCCTGAATCTTTTTAGCTGAACTTTTGGCTATTTGCCATCAGAGAGTCTTTTTACGATTGATGGAGCAACATTAATGAACTTGCACATCTACCAGTCTATCTCACTGTAGGGCTTTATAGGATGTTTACAGTTAAGAGGGATAACTTTTTCTTTTTGCATAGTAAACACTTATATGATGTACAAGTAGCAACATTAATTGGGATTTTGTCCTAAAAACTATAAAGCCAGATACCAGAATGTATATATCTCATGACTCTTAGTCTAGACAGTGGTGACAGTAAATTTAGAGAAGGTGACATTTGAAGAACACATGTAAGACGCATTACTGACCAACAGTTATTCTCTTCATTTTTTAAGGTTGGGCTCTGCAATATATAAAACTGAGATCAGAAAACACCAATGCACCAGGCTCAGAGTAAAAGTAAAATGCAAAGTGTTATTTCTACTATTTGTAAGTACAAGTGATTCCTATTAAATAATAGTAATAATAATTATAATAATAGAAGATTAATCAGCACCTTCTACTGGACGGCAATTCTTACAATGTGTTGGCTGAGCATGGAGCCCTACTTGCACAACTGTGTCAAGAAATAGCGCTGAAGGAGGCTTCTGGATATTTGGCTAAGACGGGGTCTAACATATTCTTTAATAACCTGTCCCTGGGAATAAAAGAGCAGTGACTATAGCAATTATAGAGAACTTTTATCATGGTGGGTATACCACAAAAGAATTCAAAAGTTCTCACAAAGTTAAGATATTGAGGAGAGTTTGGTGTCTAGGAGATGTACAGCAGCCTATCACGCTGGAGCTTTTAAGTTTTTGTAAAACTGTGTGGTTCAAAATTGTGCCTTGTCAATTTTAGAGAAATGCTGTGTAGGGAGAGTGAACAATACACAATTCAAACCAAATACAGTGACACAACACATCTAGTTGGTTATAGTTCTCTATCAGGGCACAGAAGCTTGATGGTTACATTCACACTAGGTGACACTATTTCCTAAATGTTCCTAATGGTACAAAGTTATCAAAAATATAATAGTTCGAGTTGAGTAGCTCAATGCCCATTGGCTTGTTTCACTTCATATAGGACCACACCTATCTCTCAGTTCCCACCATTGTCATCTTATTGAAGTGATCTCCCAGCCCTATTGGATAATGTATTTTGTTCTTGTCGCCTAACCAGGTCTCAGTTATAACCTCGACCAGATTTAAGCACACAACCCTCACCCCACTACAGGTTAACCATACCAAGCTGATATTGTTCTCAAAGCTCCAGCAGACTCCGCGATCTAAATGTGCACTTAGGGTGATATGTATGAAAACTGGAGTAAACTAGACAGTCGTACTTCTCAGTAAGTTAATGAAGCATTCTTCAATATGTATGAAAGTGTCTCACAGCTCTTTATAAATGTGTCCCACCAGTTTGAAATTAGCATGGATTAGTACAACATTGGTGCCTCATTCTGTTGTTTACTCACTGCAAGAACAGCTTATAATTTAAATGGCCACTTTAACATTGTCAGAGCAAAAAAACAAATTGACGACCTAAAACGTAACCTTTAATTCTATGTTCTAAAATACCAATTATCTACTGTAGAAATAAATACAATAGGGTAACATAGGAGATTAACATACTCACTGCATAAACCCTATCAAAGAGTGTAGTGTTTGCTTTGTATAAATAACAAATCTGTAACATAGAAGAAGGGAGTGCAAGTAAAGAGAAAATAAATGTACTGCACTTACAGTTTGATGACTCCCATCTCAAAACATCAGGCAGGATACATTGGTATTCCAGTCCATGCAATTCGGAAAAAATAAGGGTTTAGATTATAGGTACCTATCGTCGCCCTGTTTTTTGCCTATTCTATTTCCTTAGGTGCATGGAGTAATCGCCCCAAAAAGAGCGGCCCCAGAATCTCTCCTTAATATACCCTACAATCTCCCTCTTCAAAACAGAAAACTCCTCTCATTCCTGAAGCAAATTATAAAGTATTTTGCATAAAAAATAGACATTCAATATCATAGCTCAGGGCTATCATATGGAAGTTATCTTTGGATTGACTATAATAGTGAATGTCTGTTTTTTATGCAAAATGCCTTGTCATTTGTTTCAGGAATGAGAGGTGTTTTCTGTTTTGAAGAGGGAGATTGTAGGGTATATTCTCCCAATACTCTTCTAGATCATCCAAATGCTCTCTAGCAAACTTCAGACAGGCCTAGACATGTACCGGCTTAAGCAGGAGGACATGTCTGGCACTGCAGGATCTGAGTCCCTGGTGACGTAGTGTATTACTGATGGTAGCCTTTGTAACATTGGTCCCGGCTCTCTGCAGGTCATTCACTAGGTCCCTCCATGTGGTTCTGGGATTTTGCTCACCGTTCTTGTGATCATTTTCATCCCACGGGGTGAGATGTTGCGCAGAGCCCCAGAACGAGGGATATTATCAGTGGTCTTGTATGTCTTCCATTTTCTAATTATTGCTCCCACAGTTGATTTCTTCACACCAAGCTGCATGCCTATTGCAGATTCAGTCTTTCCAGCCTGGTGCAGGGCTACAATTTCGATTCTGGTGTCCTTCAACAGCTCTTTGGTCTTCATTAGAGATGGGCGAATCGATTCAAATGAAGTGGAATTTGTTTAGAATTTCAGGAAAAATTCGATACAAGAAGGCGAAGTTCATGTGATTCGCAGGAACGAATCATTTTTTTTTTCTAAAATGTCTGCGAGCACATGGCGTGACATGGGGCAGAGAGCTCTGGAAGGAAGAAAGGAACACCCTCAATGACATGTGCAGACATGAAGCCAATCAGCAGCTAGCCAGCTTCTGTGATGTCAAAGCCCTTTAAATACGGACACCATCTTAAATTCTGATACTTGTCAGTGTGTCTCCTGTCAATAAGCATCTCCCTGCTGCAGCACTATATTGCACTCTGTGCAAAACAAATCTGTTTTTTGAGCTGCTGAGGTGAAAGACCTTCACAAGTGAGTGTCATATATACACTTGTTCCTGAACCAGCATTTTTTATTTTGTTTATTTTAATTTGTGGGGTATTTTCCCTAAATTCCAAGGTTGTGGGGAATTTGAGTCAAATCCAATGTGTGTGTATTTCTGCCCCGTACACGCCTGAATTCCATCTGGTTCATTCTGTAGGCTATTCTATTTTATACCAAGTGTTAATTTATCCTCTTGTTTTATAATAATAAATAATAATAATCTTTATTTATATAGCGCCAACATATTCCGCAGCACTTTACAAATTTAGAGGAGGCAGACAAAAAGACAAAAAGGACTTCCGGTTCCGGCGCACGCATGTGAGGAAGCAGCGATCAGAGCTGCCTCACAGCGCCGCCCGATACAGGGTATTCACGCACCATATCTGCAGCTTGAATGGCACCTGCCAGTACCTCAGCACCCTGTGTACGCTCTGGTTTCGCAGCGGGGAAGATCCAAGCAGCGGGAGGCTCCCGGGCACGAACGCCCTTGATGTAACCTGCTGGCGGCCATTCCAAAATGGAGCCCGAACCACCACGCGGCACGAGAAGCGGCCGGGGAGCCTGCACGGCCGCAGCTGAGGGAGAGGAGACATCAAAGGAGGGGTACACCTTACAAGGAACCCAGGTCAGAGCCACACAGAACCCCATAAGAGAATGCTATCAGCCCTACAAGCATCAGAGGCAGGGATAGCGGAATCTCCTGCACACCAAGGGGACCTAGAGGAGAAGATTCCAGGGTGGGAGGTCTCCTGTAAGGCTATGGCGGTGGCAAAATTACTGGCACCAGATCTCTTGGCATCGCTTGAGGCTACCATAACCGCATCGGTGACGGCCGCAGTAACGGCCGCAGTGGCTACTATTCACAAAGATATTTCACAGCACGCCGCCCAGATGGGGGATTTGGAGGAACGTGTGATTGTTGTGGAAGATGATATGCTGGGGGCTAGGTGCACCCTGGAAATGCTGGCCAGAAGAACCGAGTTCCTACAAAATAAAGTTGAGGACCTAGAAAACAGATCCCGCAGGAACAATTTACGGATAATTGGCCTCAATGAAAGTATTCCTGCTAAAAATCTGCTCCGTATATTTTTTTCTCTAACAGCAAATCTCACTCCACTTCGACTCCTTAGGCTCAAGCAGAGCACATTGGAATAGGTCTGCCTGTCCGAGCAGTCCTGCGCCTAGTTTTGCTGCGCCCCCAGAACACCCCCTCATGTAAGGCACATTTTACACCAGAAATGTTGAAAAACCCTTTGATACATGTCTTCCTCAGGCTCCAACCAAAGCTTCATAATGAGTTGTCTTAACCTCATCTTGAGAAAATACTGCTTCAGGTACTTACATGTGTTTCCATTTTCTTGTTTTTTACAGTCCAGAGGTTACAAGAGGCAAATCTCCACCTGAGAAAGAAAATCTTTATTAATTTGATCAGGTCCTGCAAGACAATATTACAGCCTCAAATCCACATTTACTCAGAGAGCAATCTCTAAAAAATGACTCCCTGTACATCTATATATGTGTATATCCTGTGCTGTCACCTCTATGAAGAGGAAGCTGTTTTTGTCTACCACGTCTCCTGTGTCTAAATCCAATGAGGCCAGAGAAATAAATTATTGGCAATTACTAGTTTATTCCTGAGATGACTCAAATCACAACAAAAGAAGGAAAGGTTAAACTTGACGGAACGTTTTGTATATGAACCCTGTCCTACGAAGGTAGAATGAGTTACATGCTATCACCTCACAGGCCCAAGATCATAGTCAGCTACTTAAAGAAACATTCTAGGTAATCCTGATATAAAGTGTTTTATCAAGGAGGACTTGAAGAGGTTGTCCAATTAAAAACTGAAAATTAAATATATACAGTGGTGCTTTAAAGTTTTTGAAACCTTCAGAATTTTTGAATCCTTCAGAATTGACCCTATTTCTGTATGAATTGGACCGTGACAAAATCAGATGGTCAAGCTTAAAAGTAAATCAAGAACCAAGAATTAAACAAATCACTCAAAATATTAGAATTGGTCATTTGTGTAAAAAATTGATCTAACACCAAGGGCGACATGTATGATTGAGAGTTACGCCTGATTTCAGGTGTATACTGCGCCTCACCGTGCCACATCGACTGTCGGATGCAGGAATGCGCTGTTAGGCGCAACATTCGCTACTTTCCTATGCACCTAACATGAAGGGGCGTGCAGTGGGCGTGCTGTGGGCGTTCTGGGGCGGGACACGGCGAATTCGAAAATGCCGAGGCATGCACGATTGCGGGTTGGCAAAGTGAGGCGCATTCCAGTGCTTTTCAGCTCCGACAGGCAGACCTAGTTTAATGTGGTCTATCTGAGCGGAGAAGTCGAAGTGGAGCGCGCTATTCTTGTAATGTGCAATAGTTCTACACTTACAGCAGTACACTACTACAATGAATGATTTGTCAAGAAGAATAAATTATTAACCAAGAAATCCTGCTTGGCGGACCACAGGTCCCAGCAAGACCTGTGCTGTGCTGCCTTCTGTTGTATATACTGAATTGCATTAAAGTTGAAAGCAGCCCAAATACATCTTAAATTGTTGTTATGCAAAATGTTTAAGAAAACATCTGGACAACATCAGCAGGGGCTTATTTGATGTTAAATTAGTGTAATTTTCACGGACTTTGGAATACATTGTGTAGTGGAGAATTTTTTTGTAGGAGATCATATATACATTGGCATTAATATTATTGGATAAAATGTACTAATTCATTGATTTCATTGTTAGAGCACTTGGAGATGTCTGTTTATTAGTTACTTCATTTAAATGACCAATCCATTTTATTCTTCTTACTATGGGCAATGTATTTCTGACACGAAATCCGTCCTGAAATATATCAGGCTGCAGCTGCCGGTTTTACCTTGGCTGGTTATGAAAAACAGTGGGGACCCCCGATTTTCCATAACCAGCCAAGGTAAAACCAACAGCAGCAGCCTGATACTATCAGAATGGGAAGTACCATCGTTACTGGTCTCTTCCCACTCTAAAAATACCAGCCTCCAGCTGCCCCAGAAATTGACCATCACATTAGAGGGTCCACTCCTGACGGTTACCATCTCTTCCTAGTACCCCTGGTGCATTGGGTACTGGGGTAATTGTGACACAGGGTTAGTGCCAGCCTTGCGCAACAAGAAACACCGCTGGTTGACACCAAGCCTGAGCGATAGTAATGGAGAGGCGTTATCCAGATACCACTGCTATCACTGGGAAAAAAAACAGACTGAAAACACACTTTATTTAAATAAACACTCCCCGACACTATCCCTCGTTGACCATTTTATTAAATTTATCTAACGCTGGTCCGTCGTAGTCCAACGAATCTGCCGTAATTCAAAAGTGAAACCTGTAAAAATAAAACAGAAACAGCATACAAACTTATATTATAATGGATGCTGCATCCCCCACAACAACCTGATTTCCTATCATAGGGTGCTGTAGGGGATGTCATCCAGCCTTCCCGAATGGGAATAGCATATCCAGCTACTATGAACGCTGGGTGACCTCACCTACCGCTGTCTCCCAGAAAAGCTGTGTAGCATGGGAAAGCTGGGTGACAACCCATCCCCCACAGCAGTCTATGATAAGAAAGTACAAAAAAGAAAAGTTTGGTCAGCTCACCTGGTATGCTTGCATGAGTAGCCAACGCCCGGATTGAATGACTGAAAGCTCCCAGTCCAAGGAAATCCAAAAAGGCAAATGAAGAAATCCAGCGACACGGCACTCATGTATAAAGTAGAAAAATGAGGTTCCAGCGTTTATTAAAGGTTAAAATGTTATGACAGGTATCAAATATATCGCATCCAGCCGACGCGTTTCAGAGCCGAAGCTCCTTAGTCATGGCATCAAGTTACAATGAAATACATTACTTAAATATAGCCCGACCCTCCATCACATGATACTACGTCACATCACGTGATTAGGCCGGCAAAGTAAATACAAAACATTAAGAATGTTACTGATAGTTAAAAACAAAATGCAGATGTATTTGATGAAAAAAGCTAATATTGCGTTATAAGATCATATCGTTTGTTTAAACCAAGCGGATGTCTAGTACCAAGTTTAAAAATCCACCACGCTTCTCGTGCCAGCAATTTCTTTCTAAAGTCTCCACCTCTTCTAGGTTTTTTAACTCTCTCTATTCCCTGAACTATAAGATCCGATGTATCTCCCAAATGTATGTCTTGAAAATGCTTGGATGCCATAGATACTCCAATATTGAGGGTCTTTTTGGCATCCAATATGTGCCTACGGATACGTGTCTTTAGGGTACATGATGTGCATCCCACGTATTGTAAATGGCATGTGCCGCATGTAATTAGATATATGACCCATTTTGTGTTACA
>JAODAL010041652.1:0-35668 GCA_025379985.1 Phyllomedusa bahiana | reverse complement strand
CGCAAAGCGTTTTTGGGATACATACTTATCCACTCTGGAACCTTTTGATTTAATCGCGATTTACGAGATGACTTTGTTAATTCAACTTAGAGAAATACATCCTTGTTTTAGTTTAGCCACTTATTTTGCTATTGTATCTTTTACTCTTGTTGTGGTATTATACACATTTTACGTACAATTTATTTACACTAGTTTTCTCTTCTTCCCTTCCAGACTAGGTAGTCTTTCTTTTCAACTGGACTCTCCTATCCAGGTTGAGTATGACCGCTCCAGTCGATTTCCCCCTTCTTCTCCCTTCAGTTTTTCTTTATTCCCTTCTGTTTTGTTTTCAGTTCTATCCCTCTACGGTTTTCTTTATTTTACTCTTTTTAGATTTATTCCCCTTTTCTATATAGTTCTCTTATTCTCCGCTACCTGCTTCCTTTATGCCTTCTGGCATATATCACCTATCCTTTTTACATCACTCTATTTCCTGCTTTTCCTCTATTCCCCCTTCTTTTAATTTATTTATTTTATTCCAGAGTATTCTTTATTTCTTCCCTATCCTTCCCTTTTACTTTTCCTTGTTATGACTACCTTTGCTGCACATCTCTCTCCTCTTACCTCACATTCCCCGTCATTCTACCCTACACTCTCTTTACATATTCTGTATTCCACTCTTATTTCTTTCTCTTCATACGTCTCTATTCTCTCCCCGTTTTCGCTCCTGTGCGCATGCGCAAATTCCTGCGCACGCTCAGTCTTCACTACCTTTGCCCTTACCCTTTCTAGCTATTCTGTCGTCTCCGCACATGCGCGGATCTCCGGCCTCCCGCGCTGACGCCTTCTTAAGGCGTCCCCGCGTCTCTCTACATGGCGCGGCTCCTCTTATCCACCGGACGTCTTCCGGATCTCTCCTCCTGGCGCTAGGTATTTTCACATTTCCCCTCCTATAGCCTTTTTTCCACCATCTTCATTCCTCATATTTATCAGGGTCTGGCTTTTTATCCCTCAGCCCCAAACCCCCCCCAACAATTTCCCCTTACTTTAGGAAATTTTTTTCCCCTTTTTTCCTTTTTCCCTCTATCCACCCTCTAAAATTTTTCCACTTACCATTTTAAATCTTTCCCTTTTTCATTTTCCCCGCCTTATTTTATTCCTCCCTTTTGGCCGCTACGGGCTTTTTACCCCATTTACTTCCACCCCCTTCTGGGAATTTTCTATATTGTTTTAATCCCCCGGGGGGATCCCCCTATTCTTCTTCCCCATTTCTTCCCCTTTTTTTTTTCCCCTTTTTTACTTTCCTTTCTTCTCAATTTTTTATTTTTTTTCCCCTTTTCCCTTTTCCCCTCATTTCCCCTTCTTTTCTTTTTGGGGTCCCCTTCTACTTTTTTTACCTTCTCTTCTTTTTTACTATATTTCTTTTTTTCCCACTTATATTACCCCCCAATATGATGCATACCATTGTATTTATATTTCCCTAGAGGGTTGTTTGAAAAAGGCCTGCTGGCCCAAAAACTTTCACACAGGAATCTACCTCAAAACCAAATACTTTTCCTTTTCAAAATTTTTGGGGGCGTAATCGGTTTTTAATTTAATTTTCTATTTTTTGGAGCAAAGGGGCTTTAAAAACTTTTCCCATTTTGTAAAAAAATTCCCCCTTTACTTCCCAAAAAATTTTATGGGGGGGTTGGCCGGTTTTACGCTTTTTGCTATCAAAAAAACCCGGCCTGCGCCAAAAGGGGAAAAAAACAGGGAATAAAAATGTATTCGGATAATAAAAGGTTTTTTTGGAACCTTTCCCTTTCCCCTGTGGTAACTACAAAATTGCTTTTATTCCCACTTTTAATGCAAGGTGCCCTAAATGAAAAAACTGTAGTGCCCCCCAAAAGTAAAAAAAAAAACCAAATCTTAATTTTAATTTTCCGGATAAAAAAAGGTATTTTTTGGCCCCTTATAATTCCCCTTTGGGGGTTAAAATAAAAAATTTGCCTGTTTTCCCAAATTAATGAAAGGGGGCCTAAATTAACAAAAGGAGGGGGCCCCAAAAAGGAAAAAAACCCGTATCTGTAATGTTTGGTAAAAAAAGGTATTTTTTGGCACCTATCAATTCACCGTGGGAAAAAATTCCCAAAAATTTTCCAAATTCTAAACCTCCCCCAAAGGTGGTTTTTTCTTAATTTTTCAAACAATTTTGGAAACCCTTGGGAAAAAACAAGAAAAAAGTTGCCCAAAAAAAACACTTTTATCGAAAAGTTATTGGGATAATAAAAAGGTTTTTATTTTGGCCCCTATAAATTCCCCCTTTGGGTGCAAACAGTTTGCGTTTTCCAAATTTAAATTTGGAAAAATTAGATCTATCAAAAAAAAGCGGCCTGCGCAAAGGGAAAAAACACGAAATCTAAAAAGAAATTGGAAAAAAAAAAGGGAATTTTTTGGCCCCTTTAAATTCCCTGGGGTGACTAAAAATTTTTGCTGTATTCCTTTTAAAAGTGAAAGGGGCCCCTTTAAATTTGAAAAAAAAGCTGTAGTGCCCAAAAGGGAAAAAAAACACGTATCTGTAATGTATTCAGATAAAAAAAAGGAAATTTTTTGGCACCTATCAATTCCCCCTGTGGGGGACAAACAAAATTGCTGTATTCCCCTTTTAAGTGAAAGGTGCCTCAATAAACAAAGCTTTTTAGTGCCCCAAAGTGAAAAAAAACGTTTATTTGTAATGTTTTTCGGAAAATTTAAAAGGTATTTTTTGGCACCAAATCAATTAAACCTTTGGGGGTGACTACAAAATTGCTGTTTTCACATTTAAGTGCAAGGTCCCAAAAATTTAACAAATCTGTGTGCGAAAAGGGTGAAAAAAACACGTATCTGTATGGTATTCGGTTTTTTTTAAAAGGGTATTTTTTTGGCCCACCTTTTTTTTTCCCCTTTGGGGTTTAACGACACAATTGTGGATTAAAAATTTAACTGAAGGGGGCTCTATCAAAAAAGGACTGGGCAAAAGTGAAAAAAACACGTATCGGGAAAAGTATTCGGAAAAATAAAAGGTATTTTTTTTTTGGCACCTTTAAATTTCCCTGGGGGGACTAAAAAATTGCTGTATTCACATTTAAGTGAAAGGGTCCCTTTCAAATGAACAAAGTGTAGTGCCCCAAAGGTGAAAAAAACACGTATCTGAAAATGTATTCGGATAATGAAAGGTATTTTTGGCACCTATCAACCTGGTGGCCGGGACTACAAAAAAAAGTTTGGGCTGAATTCTAATTTAACTGCAAGGGGGCTATATCATAAAAATGGAAAGGGCAAAATTGAAAAAGAAACACCTATCTAAAAGTATATGATAATAAAAGGGGGATTTTTTGCCCCAAAACAAAGGGACCTGAGTTACTGGGAAAATTTGTGTTTTCCCCCAATTTTAAGTTGGGGTGCCCATACCAAGAAAAATTTCAATAGAAAACTGTTAATAAAAAAGGGCTATTGCAGTGCAATGTCTAAATAAGTCTTGGGGGAACTTTACCCAGTATTCTTTGAAAGGCTTGTCTGTTTTCGCCCGCGGCACACCCCCCCCCCCCCTTTACAGCGGAAAGATGCCCCTTTTAAAAATTTTCTCTACCAAAAACAAACATAAAATCTTCCAATCTTGATCTCCCAAAGGGTTGAAAAGGTTCCCAGCAAAAGTAGAGCTTTCTCTGTGAAGAAATGAAAAATTTTCCCGCTTGAGCTGTTTGGACACAGGCAGAGCGGCCACGTCCATACTGCTATGAGACGCCTGAGAGACACTGATCATGAACAGGAAGGGGTGTTCTACGTAAATGAGGTCATGTGATTTTTCCAGATCAATCAAAACCATTTACAATCCAGTCATGACGTTCGCTCACACGACATCCACCACTGCTCTATTCTGTAAGTGATTTTGCCTGGCGCGCCCAAAATACAGGGAACGCGCCATAAAATGGCGCATAGGATATTAATAGATGACTGCACAGATTTTAAACCTAAATTATCAGCTTGATCTAAAAATGTCGTTTTTATCAACATAAAGCTGTGCCGATTTTAGAAACTTTGTCGATAATAATCGCTCAAACACTTAGGTTATGAATAAGCCTGGATCTTTTTCTGGTTAGAACAGGATCTTAGACATTAGAAAAGACTAATAGTGAGTAGCAGAAGGGATTTGTATATTTGAATATTATTGTTCCAAATGGTCTGAACTGGAACATTACATTGTTTGCTTTTTAATCTAACCGCTTCCCGATATTGGAACGGGGTGCTTACAATCCCTGATGCTTGGTTAAAGGAGGCTGCGAGATCTCCGCTACATAGTGCCTTATTGACGTCTAACACCCGCGGTTCCGCTCGGGAGGGTGCCGAGGCCACCCGCGCTGTTTAACTCCTTTAGTACCGTGGCTAAGATGGCATGGAATCATAAATCATATGAGGAAGGTTGCAAAGTATCCTCACTCCAATCGTGGGCCCAGATAATCTAACATGGTACTTAGTGGCAGCTGGAAGCCTTGTGAAGGCTTTCCATTGCCGATCATGTTTTCGAGATCTCTACATCTGGCACCCAGGGAAGGAAGTGAGAGAAACAGCCATCTTTGTACACCCTAATGGATTGTTTATTGCAATGATTAGGGCTGTAGAAAATGATCGCAGCCTCCCCCCCTATCTCCTAGTGGTTGAAAGGCATCCCTAGGGGGTGTCTCAAAATTATGAATGAAAAAAAGTATTTAAACATGTGAAAATAAAATAATAGACGCAATATTAGAAAGTCCCCTTTTGCCATTTTACATAATAAAAAATTTTAAAATTGTAAAAAGTTCCAAATATTTGTGTGTCGCCACTGTCCAAAATAGAAAAGTCCGATCCATTCTAAAATTTAGAGAATAACGATGCACGAATCCAGTGCGCTGAACACCGGAGAAGAAAAAAAATCCAACACCACATTTTTTTTGGGTCATGGACCATTAACAATTGGAATAAATTTTTATCAAAAAAGTTGAAATGTATTCCATAATGAGGTACCAATAAAAAAGTGTGAGCTTCCTCGACTGCAAAAAAGCGGCTCATTCAGGGTCCAATAGGTGTCAGTACAAAAAAGTTGTTGGTCGTTTGCCACAAACTTCTAAAAAATAGAAAGTGTTTGGAATTTGTTTTCGGTACCAAACCATAACTGGAAACCCTACATATTTGATTTTTGGTTTCGTAATCACATTGATTAGAATACGAGAGAAATTCATCATATATACTGCGAAAGTGAACACTGAGTAAAACAAAACTCCCGTAACATACATGCCGCAATTACGTTGTATTCACATTTTGGCCCCCATGTTTTTATTTCTGTTTCAATTAGACAGTTACATCTTTTTCCTTGGGTAAAAGCCCTTTTATATCTATATAGTTGGAAAAGAATTAATGGTGCGGTCTGCCACAGGTCCCTGAGGCAGATTACGAAGTCTGCATTCTCCCTTTGGAGAAACCTTGGAGCCCTCTAGGGGCGTATGAGTGCAACTGCTCTGTATTTAAAATTGGGATCAGTGTCCCAATTTCCTGTTCCGTGACCTGTGAGCCCTGGGCTAACTTATAGAAACTTTTCTGTTTGCTCCTGCATAGTTCGTTGGTGTGTCATCCTTAGAGTCTTGACCCGGTTATTGTGCTCTCTGCTTGGATTATCCTTGTGTTTCCAAGTGCTTCCGAATTCCTGCGTTTTTTTACCCTGCAATATCCAGCTGCACTGTTTCATGCTGTGTTATATCTAAGGTTTTATACTAGTTGCTATTGCTATGCTAGTGTCAGCTGCGGTTTCAAGTCCTTCAAACTTGCATGGGACTGCATTACCATCTAAGGCTATTACACTGCTCTGACCTGTCACCACTCACGGACTGCACGGTGTCTCTGTCCCGTACTTTGGCTGCCACCGCACGTATAACCACCTGCGCTCACGTGTGGCCCAGGGATCCGCACTAATCCCGGATTTATAACCATCTCTGCTGGTATAGTAAAGGTAGAGAGCTGGTTATATCTGGTGCTCTAGAAATCTATGTTCAAAGAGAGGATATGTTTACTGACAATTCTTTCCAATACAGACTCCTATCAACCGCCCTTAGAATGAAGAAATGTGAGACAGAAATTTTAAAAATTTTACAATATATATATTATTTATTATAGCACGCGGTCGGGGAGAATACCTAATGTGAAATATTAACTTTGTGTTGTTTAGAAACCTTACACTAACCCCAGACCATAACGCTCTTGTGTTCTGTACATTTTTATTTAAACATGTTATTGGCTGGTTATTATCCGTGACAGATATCAGTGTTGGAACATCAAGGTTTGCTTTTATAAATAAAGAAACATTTCTCCACATTCTGTGTGACTTCTCAAAACAAAGTTAATAAATTTACTGTACATTTCCCCTTAGAGGAAGACTTTACACTTTCTCTTCTTTGTGAATTCTATCATGTATAACAAAAGAAGCTAATTTCTGTGTAAAAGATCTTCCCACATTCGCTGAACATGAATATTGCTTCTTCCCCTGTGTGAATTCTTCTTATGTATAACATGATCTGATTTACTGTGGTGTGAAAGATTTCCCACATTCGACATGATAAAGCCCTCTATCTGAGTGTGAATTCTCTCAGGTGTTACCAGATGTGCTTTCTCTTGTTAAAAGATTTTCACATTGAGATCTGAAATAGGCTTTCTCTCTGTGTGAATTCTCACATGTATAAGAAGAGCAGGATTTCATGTGTTAAAAGATTTCCACATTCTGACATGAAAAAGGCTTCTCCCCATGTGAATTTGCACATGTTTTTCTAACTTGATTTACATGTAAACCCTTTCCCAAAAACTGAAACCATAGTATGTATGGGCTTCTTCCTGTGTGACTTTTCTGGTGTAGCCTATAACAAGATTGTGAATTTCTCGTGTACAGGAAGAGTTCCCTATCATTCTGAACATCCCCCCTCTTGAAAAGGCATTTCTCCTGTGTGAATTCTTATTACTATTGTTTTGCTACATGTGATTTAACATGTAAACCCTTTTCCACATATCTGAACAAGAAGAGAAGGCATGTTCCTTGTGAATACCCTTATGTTTTACCAAACTTGATTCTCTGAAAAAGATTTTCCCAGACATTCTGAACATGAAAAAGGCTTCTCTCCTGTTGGGAATTCCTCTCATGTTAACGATGATGGTGTGATTTGTCTCGTAAAAAGATTTTCCCACATTCTGAACATGAAAAAGTGCTTCTCACCTGGTTAATTCTCTTCATGCGTATCAAGATGTGATTTGTCTGAGTAATAGATTTCCCACATTCTGAACATGAAAAAGGACTTCTCACCTGTGTGAATTCTCTTATGTGTAACAAGAGTGCTGATTTGTCTTTGTAAAGAATTCCCTCATTCAAAATAAAATATGGTTCTCTCCTGTGTGAATTCTACGTGAGGTAACAAGGTTTGAGGTTTTGTAAACAGTTTTCCAACATTACCACATGGAAACATTTTTCCCTCTTTTGTTGGCTTATACTTATGGGTAAATTATTTAGAGGGTCAAGAGAAAGCTCCTCATACTTGGCGGATCATTGTGACACGTGGGTCTTGTACTGTGTCGGTCCTGGGAATGTACATGAAGAGTAGTGCGGTTTTCCCCTGAAGAGTGCTGCATGATATCGTCTTCTTATTTATAAATTAGTGATGAACATGCAGGTTCCTTCAGAGAGCTCACTGAATTCTTTCTGTTAAAATAAAAAAATATTTCTTATCATTTTTTTTTTTTAAGTGCCTCACAAAGAGAAACATTTTTAACATTCCTTTTAAAGCAGGGAAAACTCCTGCAGTTTGTATTATGTTATTTTGGACAAAGCCAGAGATGGATCCAGCAGGACCACTTATCATGACCCCTTCCTACTTACAATGTCACGTAGCTCATGCAGGAATTTCCTGTGGTATGCTGGCTTGCTAGGTATGTAAGGTGTGATAGGTTGTCTGCACACAATTATGCCGACATTTGCTTTTAGGCGATATAAGTGGTGATTTATGAGAGTTGCAAAAAAGTTTGGTTTTTGCCTTTCCTTATAGTGCAAAGTGTAGCCGCTGCACCCTTTCTGTCTGTCTCCTCCCGCATAATCAACACAATGGTGAAAATTTCCAGAAAAGCATCGGTAGGTAAGGTAGAGCATGGAGTCGAGCTCCTATGGTTTCTACCTGGGGGCAACGTACGTAAATCTTCCAAAACATAGAATTCTCCAGATCCAGTTCATAATAAATAAGTAATATATGTTATTTTCAAAAACTTGAGTTGTTAAACTCCATTCCAGGGATCCAAAAAATGCCTAAGAGTTATCGTGTGACAACCCTTATTCAATTAGCATAGCAAAATTTATACATGTGGTATAAAAAAGTGTAATTGCCCATTGACCAGGGAAAAGGACACACATTACTACAAACAATGGTCACATGAACAAACAACTCAAACACACTTCGAAAAAGAACACCATATAGCCAAATGTCCTAAAAACCGTTAATTAATTAGATAAATACAAGAGATCATTCTTAATAATTTAAAACCAAAAGGTTCCTTGAATTTCATTTCGGAATCCAAAAAGGCTTCGCGGTTTTAAAAGCAACTGTTTGTGATGACACTCCTCTGGAATTTAAACTTAATCTTTTTCTATACCAAAACAAAAAAAAGGTTAGAAATATCACCATTGTGCACAGTTAAAAATTGCCTTGAAGCTCCAGAAATGGTCACCATTATCCCATATTTCTTGTATGCAAAATATGCTCATAAATCCTCCTTTTAAGCTGCCTGCTAGTGCAGCCTGTGAATATCATATCACAACTGTTTACACTGAATTGCATTATATGGACAGCTTCAGTGTTGCAATTTATGAAGGTGTTCTCTTGTTAGCTGGATTCTCCCTGTCGAGCAGAGAATTCTGTTACATTGCTGGTATACTGGCACGATTTCCACACCGTGACCCCCTGCATCTGAAATTGAATTTCACTGAGAAAGCCATGTACTTCCACACGGGAGTACTCATACAGACTCGGGATACATTGCAGCTAAGGATCTGCCCCGTCTGCGAGCACGCTGTCTGACTCCTAGTCTGATTATGCAGTTGTTACATCGTCCTGACACAAGAGGGTACTTTTTTCTGCATCAGTTTAATAATCTCTTTACATTGGTTACTAAACGTCTGTAACAAAAGTTAAGGAGAAGAACTTGTATCTGTTGTGTATCTGTGTTTCTTTATTATTTATTAGATTCATCTCTCTCTTGGCTGATGCCAGTTTTTTTGTTATTAATAGTTCCATTTAGGATAACATCTTTTTCTTAAACGTTTTTCTATGACGTCATTCTGTATTTTTAAATGAAATTCAAGGGTACTTTTGGTTTAAATTATAAGAATGATCTCTTGTATTATTATTATTAATAAGGTTTTTTAGATATTTAGCTATATTGTTGTCTTTTAGTCTGAATGTGTTTGTTTTGTTGATGTGGTACTTGTTGCAGTAATGTGTGTCAGTTCCGGTCATGGGCATTTACATTTGTATTTCCACATGTGATTTTTTGCTATGCTATGTGAATAAGGTTGATTCTACCCGAAACGAGTAGGTAGTTTTGGACACTGTAATGGAGTTTTAAAGTTTTGAAATAAAAAAAATATACTTTTTTATGAAGGAGCTGGACGAACTCTTGTTTTGAAGTTTTGCCTTTCCGAATTTTATGATCTGTTGGCGGGACTGCGGTGTGGAAAGTATATCATGAATAGTGGGACAAAAGACGTGGAATCAATGGAGCTCCATTGCATCCCACAGTGTCAGAGGTAAAACGTCAGCTAGGAATGGTGCATGAGGAAAAAGCGACATGACTACATGGGAAGTAGCGCACCCCCAAAATAAACATGTGATGACCAAACAAGTGAGGGTCTACCACAACAAACAGAACAGTCCATAGGTATGGGCCGGCTCCGATAGTAAGCTGCACCTCAGCTAACTCGATACATGTATGGGGCATCCAGTGCTGACGGATGTCACTGCACCCTCTGCTAACCCTACTGTTTATGGGACCCAGAGTGATGGGTGTTCACTGCACCTCTGCTAACCCTATGTGTATGGGGCCCCAGAGAGATGAGATGTCACTGCAAATTGCATAAACCCTACTGTGTTTGGGGCCCCAAAGTAGGTGGATATACACTGCACCTTTGCTAACCCTATTGTGTATGGGGCCCCAGAGAAGAAATGGAGTCATGCACACTCTGCTAACCCTATGTGTATGGGGCCCCGGTAACAGGACGGGATGTCACTGCACCTCTGCTAAACATTACTGTGTATGGGGCCCGGAGCAGATGGATGTCACATGCCCATCATTTTGTTAGTGACAATCTATAATGGCTAATAACCAGATCATGACATGAGACAAAGTGCACAAATCTCCAGCTGAACTATGTACGGGACGATGAGGTCTGTACGGGCCCCTAACGGCTGCAGTCACCAGGTATCCAGTGTTATAGGCAATCTTAGGATGTGGTGGAATAACAGAGCGAGGCTTTCCATCAGATCTCTGTATAAGGGTTTTCAGGAGCTAGCTTGTTGATCCAATTCACTAAGAATTCAGGGGCTGTTTAGGGAAAGGGCCACTGAAGAGCAGACCCAATCTCCGGCCTCAGAAAACCACTGCAATAAGTGTCCATAATTAGTGTGGAAGGGAATCACTTCCTCTCAGCTTCTATTTAACCCTTCTACAAATTCTGACATAAGTATATAAAATGGATTATTCCTTTTTTGACCCCCAGAACTCATGATATGTGACCCCTGACTGTGGGGCTAAAGTGGATCTTCTAAGTGTTCCTCAGATCATGGCTGTCATGCAGATGCTCATCAAAGCCAGGTGATCCCCAAAACTGATCCTATGCCTATGTACGGCAGGACCCATAGACGCCTTGAACGAAGTCACCTCTCAGGCCCCACACACACGGTATAACACAGGAATCACTGAAGAAACTGCTGTATTCATTATGTACTCACCTTGT
Source organism: Phyllomedusa bahiana (assembly GCA_025379985.1). Classification (NCBI taxonomy): domain Eukaryota; kingdom Metazoa; phylum Chordata; class Amphibia; order Anura; family Hylidae; genus Phyllomedusa; species Phyllomedusa bahiana. The sequence continues at coordinate 24,657 of JAODAL010041652.1, read as the reverse complement.
GGTCACATCTTTGGGATCTCCTCCTTCACGTCACTATCCTCGGCTCATCGCTCCTAATCTTCTATTTCTTCGGCCTCCACTTTAGTATCAGTCAGAATTCTATACCCTGATGTGACATATAGAAGTAATACAGATTCAGCTGATCAGATCTGACATAAGAGACCCCAAATATCTTATGAGACCTTCTGTGACTAGTATGTGGTCCACCACCCCGTATACCAGAATTGTTATATGGGCTCATCTACCTGAGGATTCCCTGGGACGTCCACTCCCTTCCTGCTTCATCCAAACCTCATCTTTATAACAGAGTCAGATCTTTCACCCTGATGTGACATATGGTACAATTCAGTTACAGATCAGACAGATAACATAAGAGACACCAAATATCTATCAGGCCCATCTGTGATGCAGGGAGGTCCACACCCCATATATCAGATTGTGCATAGGGCTTCTCATCTACCTGAGGAATATCCACTGGGACGTCCATCTTCTTCTGCTTCATCTTCAACCTTAATACCAATCAGATTTTCCCCCTAAAGAGACTAAAACCAGTGATAGAATAAGTGCAGTCAGAGTTCCCATTCTGGTCATATTTGAGGAGACTTCAGATCAATCTACACTGATGATTCTCTCTGGGACAATTTCCCTCTGGACGTCCTGGAATAAGGGCGGGTGACATCTCTCTGCTGGAATTTTCTACAGGATCCATCTGTAAGGAAACACACAGTGACGAATTCACATGAGCTGCGGGTCTGGTCTATATATCAGATCATCAGTCTCATCACCTTCAAGTTCTATGTGAAGGACAGGAGAGAGAGAGGTGGATTAGATGGAGATTGGGATGGTTGTCGTCACTCTCTGCTGTTGTCTTTCTCCTCTAACCTTTGATGATGTCTCAGCGCCGGTGATCCTCCATCAGGACCTCCTGGTACAGGATCTGTGTCCTTCTTGTACCTCCCACTCCTACCATGGAGACATAGAGAGCGACATCCTGACACCTTATAGGAAACCTGACAACACAAGGGATACATCATCATCACAGACCATCATTCCCCTGTGTTATGATATAATGTCCCTGCATTCCACCTCACCTTCTCATCATCCAGGACCCATCATCCCGTTATTTATAATGTCCCAGCATTCCTCCACCTCTCATCATCCAGACCCATTATCCCCTGTGTTATGTATTATTCCCAGCAATTCTTTCCTCAAACTTGTCATCATCACTCCAGACCCATTCATCCCCTGTTTTATGTATAATGTCCAGCTTCCCCTTACCTCCATCATCATCCACGAGTCCCTTCTTACTGTGTTATGCACTAAAAAGGATGAGAACAGAGAACTGGTCTAAATATCACCACCTGCAGAAACACACTCTGTATAGGGGTTGTCTGTTGTTAAATTACCTATATTTCTATCTTTCGTTTTGTTTCAGTTTGCACAAAACTGCAGGAAGAATTGATTCACAATTAAATGTTAACTCTATTAATTCACATAATACCAGCATTTCAGTACCTCTCAGACGCCACTAGTGGTGTTTACTAATTCCCCTGTCACCTATCCAGTCATCACAGCACCCCTCACTTGTGTTACCATTAGATCCACTATATATTGTGACACATCTTGCAATATTACAACTGAATGCGATGAAATGTGAGAAAAAAAAAAACTATATAGTGAAGTACTGTCTCAAGGGTAAAGCAGAGAATTGCGTCACCTCACCGGCATCAACACAACATCTGCCCATGTCAGGTGCAGGGGACAACATTTCATAGAAATTCATAATAGAAAACCGAGCGACTTCTCAATATTTTGTTGTGGAGAAAAGGTTAGAGAATGTGAAGACCTGTGTACGAGGGGCGACTGGGATTATGGAGGAGCGAATCGATTCTAATAAAGTGGAAATAATTTCGAATTTCAGAAAAACATTCTAAATGAAGATTGTTTGTAGTTTGATTGAACATCCCAATCAAGTATCAATCTGCTCAGAAGGATGGAAACGAACTGTAGAAGTGATTTATTGATCTTAGATAAAGTACTTTTCAGTTTTCACAAAATGACTGAGGAATAAACAGAAGAAAAAAGCAACAGAACAATAAGATCCTCTTCATGAATCTAACATCATAACACAAGGGAGAAGAATTGCCCTTAGGTCCTCTGTAAACATAGGGCTAATTTACTTAATATATACTAAATATAATATACTTACAGTGCCTTGTGAAAGTATTCGCCCCTTTGAACTTTTCTACCCTTTGCCACCTTTCAGGCTTCAAACATAAAAATATAAAATTTTAATTTGTTGGTGAAGACTCAACAACAAGTGGGACACAATTGTGAAGTGGAGCGAAATTTAAATTAAGGGGCTCCCAAATTTAGTTGCACTTGTAATGTGTCAAGGGATGACCTATTGAGCCCAATTATAGTGGTTATTTCTGTATTTTATATTCAATATATGTGATTGCCTTGATGTTAAAAGTGTGCATCTTTCTGGGGGGTTTTTTGAGGACTCGATGTCTTGCTTCTTGAGGTCCAAAGGTACAACGGCATGTTTACACTTCTGTTTGACTTAATACACAATTAGTTCAGCGTTTCTGTATGCTTTTGGCTTATTTTATGTGAAGAGGTGTGTTTGTAATATGGTACCTCTTTAAACTGTCAATAAAGCAGTATGAATGACATATAACAAATAGACATTATTTTAGCTGACCATAAGCATTAGGTCTTGTCTGGCATCTTGTATACCATGACAAATAAAAATCACTTACATCAGCCATGTATATCAGAAACCGTTCTTCCTGTGTATTGGAGTCGTCCATAAGTACAGGGATGCTGGCTCCCTGTGAGATTGTCTTCAAAATCTAGGCCATTCGTTTTACGGTTTCTCATGGCGGAAGTAAGAATAGGATTCGATGATGCAAGTACTCGACAGGTGAGAAGTATCATAAAGCGCTTATAAATTTTGTATTATACTTATTTTTTCTCATAAACTGGTACATACTGTCTTCTTATTTTACAGGGAATCATTGTTACTGTTTTCATTTTATCAATACTGATCGATTATAGAGCTATTGTAACATAAAGCTGTGCTAATATCTCATTATTGTTTGGCTAGTCTATAAAGCTGTATTGAACCTGTATAGATAACAACTTGGATAAAACATAAATGATAGATAAAACTGGAAAAACTTACATGGCGCTGTTGAAACAGGATACAGCAGAAGGTTTACCAGTCAAATTCTGAGACGGTCCAGAGTAATCAGATAATAGGGAGAAATGTGTAAAAGATGTCTGTATTTAGGAAACAGTAGATTGCTTGTGATGGTGTTGAGATTCAGGGGTTGGGAGACGAGCTCCTTGCTGTGTTTTGGCCAAAAGAGATGGTCACAGAGCTAGTAAGCGAGGAGGAAGGACAAGAGAGAGATGCTGCAGAGTCACAGATATCAGTTGTTGCAAGCAAAAAGTGATTCTGCCGTCATTCAGCAGTCAGACAAAGGATTAGAGCAGAGGTTGTGGAACTGGGCAATGTTAGCAATTAAATTTAGTTGTTTCCTGTTTATTGTTATTATTAGATTTCCAAGCTCTGTACTATTTGGAGTTGTATATATAATGTGGGTTCAAAACAAGTTAACAATGGAGGGAGACAAGTTAGAGAGAGCTCCCGTTTCCATGGGAAGAGACAGAGGGTGAGAGGCAGAACATGTATTCTGAGGTGGAAGTAGTGAGCAACGGGGTTTTTTGCTGGTTATAGGTCCAGAACAGATGGGTTTTCAGGTTGCTTGTTGAGGCAAGTGAAGGTGAGGAGAGTCTGAGGTAGTTGGAACAGTGAGGTCCAGAGTGTGTGAGGAAGACAAGAGCAGAGAGAAGGTTTAAGCGTAGGTTGCCGAGAGGAGAGGCAGAGAGTGTGTGGAGGGTTAAGGTTGTTGTAGGTTTAGCAGGTTATCGACAGAGAAAGTCGGACAACCTCTTGCCATGTTTGCTGCCTGTACTAGTGCGGGTGGGGTAAGTTGATTCCCCCTCGAGATAGACGGCGGGTGGGGGTAGTTGAAGTCCCATCCTCGTAGACAGGGCGTGGCGTAAAGTTGATAGTCCCCCTCGTAGGGGGAACAGGCCGGGTGGGGGGTAAGTTGTAGTCCATCCCCCATTGTAAGAGAGTGCAGCTGGGGAGTTTGTTGTGTCAGCTGGGTTTTCTGTCTAGGACAAAGAAAGGTTATCAGTATATAACTTTGACATTATTGTTATAAGAATTTATAATTCTGCATGTGCAGGGCTAATATTATATGAGAAGCAGCTCCTTATATTGGCGGGGATATGAGTTAACATTGTTGCATATTGTTTAATGGAACTGAATATAGGTAATGGTACTGTCTTATAATGTCACTGATTGCTTGTGTCTTTATTTTAGGTGGTTAAAATTATATATTTGATTTAAATGAACTAGATTGATGGTAAAGGTGTTTTTTCCCGGAAATTTAAAGGAGTAAACCCAAAAAGGGGAGTAGACGTCTTTATAAATTGGGGATACCTAAAATGACGGGAAAAAATCCTGGGGGGGTTTTAATTTACGACCCTATTTTTGTGTGCAATTTTTTTTTTCGACCTTTTGTTTCAGATTTTTTTCTTTTTTATGCTATGGGCCCGGGAGTTCCGGTTTCCAGCAGGCAAGATGGGGCCTTTTTAAAAATTTTTTTTTTCCTTTCTCCAAATGTTTTTGGGGGGATGGGAAAAAAATTTTGTTGTTTTTTTTGCAGGAGTAAAGAAGAGTTTTAAGTGATGGGAGTTTCATGAAAGCCTCAGGGACTTTCACTTTTTTTAAAAAAAGGGGCCCCCAGGGGCATTAAAGAAAAAAAAAATTTTTAAATTTAAAGTTTTTTTTTTGGCTTTTTTTTTTGGTAGAAATTACCCCCTTTTTGCTTTTTAGTAAAGGATTTTGTTCAACCAGTTTTAAAAAAACAACTGCGCAGTCTAATTAGAAGATAAAAAAAATTTTTTTTTTACTTTTTTTCCCTTTTTTTTTTGGGCTCCAGCTGAAAGAAAAGTTTTTTTCTTTTTTGGGGGGAGGGGAAAGTGCAATTGTGTGAATTTGGGGCCTTTGTTTGTGTTTGAAACAAAGTTTGTTGTCTGTAAATCCCTATTTATGAATTTCCCTTTGGCCCTTTTTTTCCCAAAGGTAGATAAGACCACACAACTTTTTTACTTAAAAAAAAGCGTGAGTTTAAGAAGAATTTAAGGTTTGGGCAGTCTAGATCTGGCAGGGCCCAATTTAAAATAAAAAATGTTAATGTTGAAGAAAAACCCTGGATTTTTTTTGAAAAATTTTTATATTTTATTGCATCCACCAAATAAGAAAAATTAGCTGTTTGAAAAAATTTAGGAGAATGTTTTACGTTGCGCAGCTTTCCCCGGTTTAAAAAGAAGGATTTATATGTTTGTTTTTTCTTTTTGTTTTTATGCTTTATTTTTAAACCAGATGCCCCTTAAAATGAGTTTTTTAGGAAAAGTATTCACCCTAGGGTTAGATTGTCATGTGGTTAGGAAATTTTATTATTCTGAAGTACATTCTTTTTGTGTCCCGAAAAAGGGTTCCCAAAAGGCCAAAAAGGGAGGTTTTTTTTTTGATTGTTTTTTTTTTTTTTATTACTGGACATTCATTCAATGACCCGGGGGTTTTTAAAATCAAATTGGAGGAGAGGGAGATTTTTCTACTGCTTTATGTGGGCTGAGTATATGTGACTGGATCAAAAAGAGTATGCCTTTTCCACCCCCGCACAGTCAAATTATAAGGCAATTTTTTAACTGCAAGGATTTTTAAGATTGTTTTCAAGTTTTTCTTTAGTATGCCAAGGGGCAAAGGGGCCCGAAGACAGAGATTTTAGGGGTTACAAAGGTGCCAGGATATGCCCCAGACAGAGGGGAAAATTTGCCCAAAGGGGGAAAGGGGTGCAAATTTACCGTCATGTCTGCACAAGTGGTTTTATTCCTTTGTCTGCGCCCGTGTTTTAAACCCCCATGTTGACACATTTTTGATTTCCCCGTCTGCGCCCGTGTTTATCCGCCCGGGCTGCACCAAGCCCCGGGTCACTGGGCCGCCCCGTTTGCACCCGGCCCTTGATCCCCATAAAACACCAAGATGGAGAAGCCCTTTTTTTTATTTGTGTTTCAGTCTAAAGAAGGTAAAAAAGGGGGAGTGACTTTACAGACTTTAAAAGATTTTTACTTTTTTTAATTTTTTTTTTAAAAATTTTTTGTTTTCAGCTATAGCCCCGGGGAAAGTTGTTTTCGGACCTGGGAAAAATGGGAAATTTGTTTTCGGGGGGGTTTTATAAATTTTTACTCAAAAAAGTCAGGGGTGGATTGTAATGCTAGTCAAGATGGATGATATTGAGCCAATTTTTAGTGAGGTTATTTCTGGTTTTTTTTTTTCAAATATATGAATTAGGGCCCTTTATGTTACAAAGGTGCACCCTTTTTGGTTTATTTCTGACCGTGTCTTGCTTCTTGAGTCCAAAAGGGCAAGCCCGTTTAAACTTCTGCTGGGGGAAAACACTTTTTGTTTAAGGTTTTTGGGATGCTTTTTGGGTTTTTTTTATTTTAATGGAAGGGGGGGTTTTGTTTTTTATATGGGCTCTTTAACTTCTGAATAAAGAGTTTGAAAAAACAAATAAAAACAGACATTATTTTAAACTGAAAAAAGCATTAGGCATGTCTGCCAAACTTGTAGGGCATGCATATTAAAAAACCCTTTTCCTTTAGCCCTGTATATCAAAAAACCATTCCCTTTTCCCGTTATTGGAGACGTCCAAAAAATTTTCAGTGGGGGTTTTGGGGGCCCCCGAGAGATTCTCAAACCCAGGCCTTCTTTACGGTTTCTCATGGCGGAAATAAAAAATTTGGGGTTCGAAAGAAGAAAAACTGACCCGGTGAAGTATCATAAGCGATTATAACTTTTGTATATACTTATTTTTCTCTCATACACTGTACATACTGTCTTCTTATTTTCTGGAATCATTTTATGTTATCATTTTATCATACTTGATTGATTATTGAGCTACTGTAACAATAAAGCTGTGTTATATCTCATTATTGATTGGCCTTCTATAAAGCTGTATTGAACCTGTATAGATAAAACTTGGTAAAACATAAATGATAGATAAAACTTGGCAAAACAGCACTCCCCACTTTTCAGTTTTTTATTTTTTGCAAAAATTTAAAATAACCAATAAATTTAGTTCCACTTCACAATTGTGTCCCACTTGTTGTTGATTTTTCACCAACAAATTAAAAGTAAGGGGACCGAATACTTTCGCAAGGCACTCTAGAACTCTAAGGGCCACATGTGTGAAAACTGTCTAGGTCTAAAACTCACTTTGTTCCTCCAATTGCTGGAGTAGCGATTGGAGGAACAAACTGACCAATAAGGGCTTAGCCTCAATTTTAAATATACGGTCTTTCCCGTTTTTTCTTATAACGCGTCTCCTGATGTAGCGCCGCTGTAGGCGAGAACGCATCAAGTATTTTTTTGGGCAGAATAGGTGTAAAAGGTTTATGCTCTTTTATTGACATTGTTTTTATTGGAATAAAACCTGTTTTAATCATCATATCTCCCGCATGCGCTCTGCAATGCACCTGAAAATGGGGTTTGGGGCATTTATACATGTATGGACGGGGCTGCACCTCATATCAGGCTGAAAAGACGCCAGATATCTGACACCGCCCTGTTCATACATGTCGCCCACAGTGCGTGTCATACTAAGTCACAGCATTGTGTTAATACCAAACCACGCTCCCTATGCATATTTCTGCACAATGTTCTACAACACCCTACAGGTTCTCTGCAGCCAGGAAATAACTGGTTTTTAAACACAATTGTCATAAAAAAATTCGTAACAAAACAAATTTTTGGGAATATTGGGCGAATCGCCAAATCAATTTTTTGAAAAATTTCGCTCATCTCTAATTGGGATAAACGGGTGGGCTAAAAAAGCCTTTGGGGTTTTAGATTTTTCAGCGGTTTTTCTTTTGGCTCAATTACAAAAATGTTTTGTTGTAATACAAAAAAAAAAATTTCTTTTTTAATGTTTTTTAGTGTTGGGGTTTGTTCATGGGGCTGCGATATCGACCGATTTTCCATAAAACTAAGATATCTCACCCTGACTGTGAAGGTTAAGCAGTAGTATAAAAACATGTACATGAAAAGCACGCCATTGGTTTTACCTTTTTTAAAAATGGTGGTGTCCACATTTGCTGTGATCAAGGGCTTTTTTACCAGAAACCAAAGCGAACGCTAAGATCCTTTATCTGAGCTTTTTATCGTTTGATAATAAATCTACAAAAAAGCGGCAACTTTTTGCTGGATCGTTCATTTGGGGGGGCACAGAGTAAAGGGAACAAGGGTACATGTCTGGCATGCCGGGGGCAGTTTTTTTCGCTTTTAAAATGATTTTAAAAGTGGGCTAAAGTGGGAATCCTTCACAAATCATCAGATACCTTCATGTAAACATAAGCATCTCTTGGGCCTTACAAAAATCGGGGCGCTTTTGAGTATCTTAAATATTATTAATGCTCTTCACGGGCCATTGTGTAACAGAGGGAAATATGTTCCCAGTTGTGTAATGCACTTAAAAAGGGCCTTTGCTTAGGGAGGAATTTTTTTTTTTATATTAAAATTTTTTGGGTTTTTTAAATTTTTTTTATGTTAAAAGTATTTGTTTAAATTCCTTTTGGGTAGATTTCATAGGGGGGGGAAACAGAATTAGGAAAGATTATGGGGGGAAGTTTGGTGGAGATTATATTAGGGGGGTATCGGGGAAATTTGGGGACAGATTTTATGGGGGGCAGGTTATGGATGGGGAATTTCATGAGGGGGGGGTATCAGGAGATTTGGGTAGAGATTAGGAGGGGAAGGTTATGGAAGATTAATGAGGGAGGTATCAGGAGATTAGGGTAGGTGTATGGGGGGGGGTTATGGATGGAAATTAATGAGGGGGTATCGGGGAGGATGTATGGGGGCAGGTATGGAGGAGATTTCATTAGGTGTTCAGGAGATTAGGTAAGATGTTGGGGGGGGTTTTTTGATGAGATTACTGAGGGAGGGACAGGAGATTTGGGGAAGATGTTTGGGGGGGAGGGATGGATAGATTACATGGGGAGGACAGGAGATTGGGGAAGATGTATGGGGGGGGTTATGGAGGAGATTACGAGGAGGGATAATGGTTTTGGGTAGAGATTATGGGGGGGAGGGTTTTGGTGAGATTAATAGGGAGGTACGAATTAGGATAGAGATTTGGGGGGACAGGTTATGGATGGGGTTACATGGAGAGGGACAGGGGATTTGGGTAGGATTTTATTGGGGACAGGTTTTGGGGTGGAGATTACATGAGGGGAGGTATCCGGGGAATTAGGTAGAGATGTTGGGGACAGGTTTTGATGGGAAATTTCAGAGGACACCGGGGAGTGGGGATGAAGGGGAGGAGAGACTGAAGGGGAGGGCAGAGAAGGGCTGCAGAACCCAGGGGGAGATAGGAGGGGAAAAGCAATGTCTGGAGTCTTTTCCCGTTCTACAGGGGAGGGTTTTACAGGGGGGAAAAGGACCGTGGTGACATCAAAACTGGTCACATGAAGGGAATGGGCCCAAAAGATTCCTACTCCTCTGACCATGACTGGACACATGGGGAAGTCCGGGATAAAACCAGGCCCAAAAGCCCACCCTAATATTGCGCCCCTTTATTGGGGATGGTGGTGGCAGCATGACAAACACAGCAGAATAACTGGAAGGGAGAGGGGGATAACGATTGGGGTTGCAGTCACACAGGTCCAGGGCCCGCACTGAACGGCCCCCCCAAATACACCACAGTGCAGGGCCTACTAGTGCATGCCCAATAACACCACAGTGCAAGGGCCCCTACATATTCATGGCCCCAATAAACCCCATGCGGGCCCCGACATAGTTCTGGCCCCCAATATACACCACAGTGGGGGCCCACATAGTTCATGGCCCCAAAAATATAACCCCCCTTTTTGGGGGGGGTCCCTACATAGTTCAGGGCTCCAATATACACCACAGTGGGGGCCCTACATATTCGGCCCCAAAACCCACAGTGGGGGGCCCCCCACATAGTTCATGGCCCCAATAACATACAGTGGGGGGCCCCACATATTTCAGGGCCCCAATAAAACCCACAGTGCGGGCACCCCCATAGTTCGGGCCCCCTTTTAACCAAAAATGCGGACCCCCTACAATTTCATGCCCCAAATTTAACACCACAGTGGGGGGCCTTACAATTTCATGGCCCCAATTACACCGCGTGCGGGGGCCCACATAGTTCCGTCCCAAATAACACCACAGGGCGGGTCCCCTTCAATTCATGGCCCCAATTACACCACAGTGGGGGGCCCCCCTACATAGTTCATTCTCCGAGGGGGACTGTAAAACAAGGGTTACCGTTGGGGAGTTCCCCCACTTTTTCTCGATGTTCCCGGAACCAAACCAAAAACCCTAAATTCCAGAGTTGGTTTTTGTATTCCCCCTTGGGAGTGTAAAACAGTGGCTGCGACAGTTGTCACAAATGCTAGGGGAACACTAAAATGCAAGACGCTCCCCGATTCCCTGGCTGCAGGGGGCTGTCATATAATTACGAAAAAAGAAGTGCCCTTTTTCACTCCCCCCCTTTCTTTTAACCCAAAACCTTCCCTTCCACCCCTAAACCCCCATCCTCCATGGCCTATCCAGCCCTTTCTTGAATTTTATCAGGGTGCAGCTTTTACTTTGACCTTGGCGGTTATGGATTTAGGGATCTTCAATAATTAAAAAAAAAAAAAATTTCTTTTTAGTTTTTTAATGAAGGATAAAAACAAAATGATGTGGGCTCCTCATTTTTAACCACGAAAAGGGAAACCACGCTGCAAACTGAATTAAAGGTGGTAAAATTACCACCCCCAGCCCCCGGAAAGGGGGGCCTTCACATTAGAGGGTTTTGTTTTTTGATGGTTTAACACTCTTTCCCCTGCTCCCGGGCTTGGATACTGGGTAATGTGAGGTGGTTAGTGCGCCTTTTGATGATAAAAACCTGCTGGGTGACACCAAAACCCCGAGCATTGTAATGTGGGGGCGTCTGTAAGACCCCTATTACAAACTGGTAAAAAATTAAAAAAAAAACAAAAAAAAATGTAAAAATATTTATTAAACCCCCTTCCCGACATTGGGGGTTCTGAGTATGCTATCCCGGGGTAAGGGGCCGTGCTCCCCCCTACATACCCCCCGGGTTTAGCATTAATTGCATTACACCCGCCGGTTACAGCGAGAGAGGTCGCCCCCCAACCCCACTGTTAAAACCCCTTAATCCGCGCATAGTGGTATCTAAATGAATAAAAAAGGGACCGAGCTCGTTCCTCCTCTGATTGGGGCCCCTGGCAAACGCGGGGTTCCGATCAGGGAACAGGGTTGTAAGGTTTCCCCATCAGCCATGTTTTCATTTTTTCCCCCATTCAGCCCCCCTTTTCCCCATTTTAAAAATAAAAAAATTAAAAAATTCCCCAATTTTGGTGTTGCGGGCGTCCACTTTAAAATATAACAATTTATCCCGTGCACTAAAAACCGTAGAAGGAAAAAATTTACAAAACAAAATTCCCGTTTTTTTGGTTATTTCAAGCCCCATAAATTTTTTTTTTAAAAAAATTTAATCAAAAAAGCCCCGTTATTCCAAATGGTAAAAGAAAAAAATCAAACTTGCCCAGAAAAAAATCCCCTCACTAAAGTCCTTGTTTTAGACAAAAAGTTATTGGTTGCAGAAAATGGGAAAATTTTAATTATAAAATGTTTGGAATTTTTTTACGGTACCAAAACATGACAAAACCCACATTTTTTGGTTTTGCTGGATGTGATCTCCTGAGAATCAGAGAAAACTCATTTTTACCGAGATTTAAAGCCGTAAAAGCAAAACACCCCCAAACATGGCCGGTACGTTGTTTTTTTTTTACATTTTGCCACAAATTTTTTAGTGGTTTTCATATATTTTTTTTGGTAATAGAATAACACCCCTAAAATATACTCTTGTCCCCCCAAAATATCTCTTTTGTGGGTGGAAAAAATAAAAAAAAATGATGGCACGAAGCGAGGAGGGTAAAACAGAGTCATATTATTAAGACCATCAGTCAGGAAGGGGTTTAAATAAACCTCTATGTGACACTGGCCCCTCCGCTGACCATTTTAGTTTATAATAGATGCAACACTGGTCCGATGTAGTCCAGCTAATCCATTAGTATCTCAATAGAATCCAGCGTCTATCCCCTTCATCCTGAAGGTCATGTGCAATCGCCATGGCACATTTGACACCCACAATCCTCTGCGGGGTTTGGTCCTCTGTACTCCTCTGGGAGTTTGTGCCTGTAAAGTTAGCTGACATTCTTATTCTCTCCACCTCCTGCAGCCTATGCCAACACAAACTACAACCCCTCAAAACCTAACACTCTTATAACCCCCTCCCACTGCCTACTACTGTGGTAAACAAAGAATGGAATATGTAGCTCACCTCTAGTGTTGCTCAATGTCATTCGATCACGGATGCTTTGCTTTGTGTCCCGTAATTTCACATAAAGCCGTGGCTCCAACGCAAAAGTAAACACACGCTACCAACAAGGCAGCAACTGCACGTGCTCCTGCAATAGCGTCGCACGGTCACTTCCGGGTCCGAGAACGGTAAATGGTGAAGAGACTTTATTTATACACAAACAATGTTGCATGCAGTACACACACAAGGGCTAAAACATAGTAACCTAGCTTACGCGGTTTCGAGCGCAAGGGCACTTGGGTCACAGCTATAAAACCGGATAAAATTCCGGGTTTGAGAAGTGAAGAAAAACAAATAGTTTTAACGCCATAGGAACACATCAAATCAAACACAATGATACACACTCGTAATCTACAATAATCGTCATTTTGCATATTTAACACATGATGACATCACCGTAATCTACATAATCGTCATTTCCATATTTAAACAGGCAGAATGCAATTCTGTCACCAATTGTATTTAAATATATTTACATTAACCACTTTATAAGAAAGCCATCTCAAGCTGACAGTAAAGATATATAACAGATCTGTCTTGTAATTGCATCCGATGGGGAGCTCTAGTGCCCATGTTTAATATCCACTGGTTGCTCCCTATATCTTAATTTTGCTTACCCAACTGTTACATCTATAAGGTTGTCTACCTGTTTCTATAGCATAAAAATAATTTAAATTTGAGACATCCCCTATTATGTAGTTCCAGAAATGTTTTGCCTCACCACTGATTGTTTTGCCGTATGTTTATAACGTATACTGTATAGGCTCCTCTAATTCTCACACCTTTAATTTCGAAGTTTACTCCCAACATCATTGACCTTTCAGGAGGTGCAATCAATTAATGTAAGAACGCCGAGTGGTGGCTACGTCAATTTAAAAAATTACCTATTTGTATGTAACGTTTATTCATGGTGCGCTAAATGTACTTGATTTTTTGCATGCTTGCACTTGTTACAGCTCTAGAGTGCCACCACATGGAAAAAAGCCTTTTAATGGAGAAGCCTATGTTTTTTGTGCAGTGATTCTGGGATTAATGCAACTAGAAAATTCATACTACCCAATGTTTTATTTTTTCTGGGTACACATTGACTCCTTGTCTATAATATAGCAAATACAGTCCTGCCTTAAGATATTTTCAAATTTTTGTAAAAAATTCTTTTAATGCTATTTGAAGTCTTGGCTTGTATTGTGTAGAAAACACAAAGTGTCATTTTTAATGCCCTGGCCTTATTTGCAACTTTCCTTTTTGCGTCAGAAATTTGTTCCTTGGTGTTTTTGGTCTTAATTTTTATTTTTTGCTTTGTCTTAGCATTGTTTGGTGTATCCCCTTTGTTGTAATCCGTCATCAATTTTTTCCATTTCATATTCCAGAATCTCTCAACGCGTGCAATGTTCTTCTAGCCCTCGACATACTCACCTTACTGAAAGCTGTAATTGTATGGGGAGAATGGCAGCTATCAAGCTTTCAGGCTAGTATTACCTGAATTTGGCTTCCTGTACATGGTGGTTATAACTTTACCAGATGTGTGATCACCCACTAATAACACATCTAGGAAAGGGAGGCTATTTTTATTCCAATTGAGACGCGAGTGAGTGCCGATGAAGATTTAAAGTGGATTATCGTTAATGTAGGTCCATAAAGTACTGTAGAGCGCTAATCGCGACCCCATATAACAAAGAGGGCGTCGATGGGTGAGGCGCCATCACAAGACAGGATGCAGTCACGATAAGGGATTGTCACAATTGTATGATTAGTGGTGGTTCCCACCAAGCCATTACAAGTAGTAGGCCAGAGAGCGAGGAGTTGCCCATCCATTGGAGCCCCCAGCAATTGAAGATAATATGTTCCTGAAATTAAAAATATTGGTACTTTAGTATATATTCAATACCAGCAAATAAACAATTCAAGCCTTTGTACTTAGGAAATTGTATGTATGTAAAAAAAAAAGAAACAGCAACTATAGTTAGTCATGGGGCAAACTTGGAATTATAGGCTTTCTACATCACAACCCACCCAAGTGTGTTTCTTCCTTCCATTCCCGTTGTCAAGGTGCGTAAGACAGAATTTAGTACTCTTTAATGAACCCGGTATTTTTTGGACGATTCGGATGTAAATACTTGTCCAACCCATATATTGTTAAAACGCTTATCTGATGAGTTTGTTGCTAGATATAATAGGTCTGAAACAGGGGGAAAATTGCCCTTGTGTACCGTTAGGTTGCACAATATTACTCGGGACAGCTGGATCTTTCACTGGCAAGATACTCAAATTGTTTGTCATATTGCCCCTAAGGCAACACCCCTCTCTTAGTACCTTCTCTGCTCTTTGAGTTCGAGATGTGCGTCGGGGGATCACCATTCAAACTTCGATACGTCTTTTACCTCAAGTATATTCAGAATTTGTTTTGACTTATAGGTTTCGACTCCAGCACCACCGTTAGCCCCCCCCCTTTGTCAGCTTTTTTTATGATTAAATTTTTTATTTAAGCTTTAGTTCTTTCAAAGCTTTTATCTGACTCCAAGTAAGATTTTTTATTATTTACGTTATTGTATTTCCTGATTTTTTCTATTTGACTTTATATTGTAATGCAGTAAGATCACGCTCCATAGTACTTTGGAAGGCCATCTAAAAACAGGTGATCTAAGTTTTTTATGGGTAAAATCCAGGGTTGGGCATGTGTGCTGGATATTATCCCCATCTTCGTTTTCTTGATGTAATCACACTCTCTGCCTAATTCTTGCAAGTTTTTAATGCTAATTGCCTTTGAAGGACAACTCGTGTATATTCATTTACCCATACTACTTTCCAATCAGATTGGGTTTTATACCTACATCATTGTCTTTCCGCCATCATTGTGAAAAGAATTTTTTTCCGTTAACAACCGCGCAAATCTTAGTAGTGTCCCATAAGAGTGGAAAACAAAGTCAAATTTACTGCTTGGTGAAAAATTTAGACCCTGCTTAATACCTCTATTTGTGGATTCCGTCAAGATAGTAGGCTTTAAATACAATAACTTGCATGTCCTCTATTTTTCCTTCGGTTTCGTCACTTCTTTGTATAGTAGTGCAGTTGTTTTCTTTTTTCTTGTTGTTAAGTTTTCTTCCTCGTCTTCTTCCTCCTCCCGGTCGTTTTTTGACTGATTTTGTTGTTTATTAACCATCCTACTTTCCCTCTCTGAATCTGTATTATAATCATCCGTACTGTCCAAATCGGTAAAGCTGACTGTTCTTCTTTTGTTTCTATACCATTTTCTTCTTTAGATGGATTTGGAATGTCCATATTAAATCACTCTTAGACCAGTTATATATGGTTACCTTTTGTAGTCATCCAGATCCCTTGCATATTTTTCTTTTTTGTTTCATGTGGATTTCCTCAAATTCATTTAGTGTATCTTTAGTTTGTTTCTGAAACTCTATATAATAATTTATCTTCTTTATAAGCTTTTTATTGATTTCCGTGTTTCCGATTTGAGACGAGAGAGCGTGTTTCTTGTAACTTTTGAGTTTCAAAGTCTATAATTAGATTTATTAATGCTAATGAGCACTGTGATAATATTTCATTCCATTTGGACAGGAACTCTGTGTCTACTTCAAAAGCTGGTGACTTTTTTATGCGCAAGCCTCTGGGAATAATTTGTTTTTCATGGTACGTGCTTAAGGATTGCTGGTCCCACCATAATTTCAGCTCTTTGATCCTGGTTTTTTCCAGCATGGTGTATAGTGACAATAATTCCGTTTTTTCCTCAGTTGTGTTTTCAGAGTCACTGAACACCTGGGCTAGCTTTGCCCGTCGCTCTGCTGTGGTCATGTTCAATGCTTTGCTATATATGCGATGGATTCCAAAGGTAAGTAATTCCACCAAGAAAAATATATATGCACCTCGATGCTGCCGTGTTGTGATTGATGTGCGCCCTGTGTACTGCTGTTTTCTTTGCTACAAAAGCAAGCCTGCATTCGTCTGTGATTTATAGTGAGCTTAAATGAGGGAGCTAACCAGAGCCATTACTTCTCATATCAACAAAGAATAAATGATGTAGCTCTCCTCTAGTGTTGCTCAATGTCCTTTTCGATCACGGATGCTTTGCTCTTGTGTCCGCGTAATGGTCCGGAAAGCCGTGGCTCCAACCGGCTAAAGTAAACACACCAACAAGGGCAGAAACTGCACCGCTCTCAATAGCGTCGCACGCAAATTCCGGGTCCGGAGAACGGTTAATGTGGAAGAACTTTATTGTATACACAAACAATGTTGCAGCAGTACACCACACAAGGGCTTAAACATAGTAACCCTAGCTTACCGTTTCGAGCGCAAGGGCTCTTGGTCACAGCTATAAAACGGGATAACTAAAATTGTCCGGGTTTAAAACATATAGTTTAGCAATAGGAAACACATCAAATCAAACACATGATGACACACTCGTAATCTACATAATCGTCATTTGCATATTTAACACATGATGACACACTCGTAATCTACATAATCGTCATTGCAATTTAGCGAGAGCGATGTGGCAGTGCGCAGTGCGATTCTGTCACCTTATTGTATAGTAAATATATTTAATAACCACTTTATAAGCAAAGCATCTAAGCGGGACTAGTAGATATATTACAGATCTGTATGTAATTGCATCCTGGTGAGCTCTAGTGCCAGGTTAGCGAGAGCACGCGAGCGATGTGTGCCTCCCTATACTTAATTTTGCTTTACACAACTGTACCTCTATAAGGTTGTCTACCTGTTCTATAGCATAAAAAATTAAATTTGGAGACATCCCCATTATGTATTCCAGGAAATGTTTTGCCGCCACCTGATGTTTGCGTATGTTTATTACGTATACTGTATAGGTGCTCCGCTATCTCACCTTTAATTTTTCGAAGTGTACTCCCCAACATATTTGACTTTGCAGGAGGTGCAATCAAGTATGTATATTTACATGGTGGCTATAGCAATTGTAAAAAATGTACCTATGTTGTATGTACGTTTATTCATGGTGTCCGCTAAGATGTCTTGATTTTTTTGCATGCTTGCACATTTTACAGCGAGTGGCCCACCACAGAGTGGAAAAAAGCCTTTTAATGAAAGCATGTTTTTTTGTGATGAATTCTGGGATTAATGCACTAGAGAAATCATACACCCAATGTTTTATTTTTTCTGGTACACATTTGACTTCCTTTGTCTATAATATTAGCAATACAGGGTCCTGCCTAAGATATTCAAATTTTTGTAAAAAATCTCTTTAATGCTTTTGAAGGTCTTGGCTGTATTGTGTAGAAAAAAACACCCGTCCAAAGTGTCCATTTTTAAATGCCCTGGCCTTTATTTGCACTTCCTTTTTGCGTCAGCAATTGTTTCTTGTGTTTTGGTCTTAATTTTAATTTGCTTTGGCTTAGCATTATTTGGTGTATCCCTTTGTTTTAATCTGTCTTCAATTTTTTCCATTTCATATTCAGATCTCTTTCACGCGTGCATGTTTCTTCTAGCCTTGACATACTCTCCATAACGGAATAGCTGTAATTGTATGGAGAATGGCAGCTATCTGCTTTCATGATAGTATTGCCTGAATTTGGGCTTCCTGTACAAGGTGGTTATAAACTTTACCAGATGTGTGATCACCCACTAATAACACATCTAGGAAAGGGAGGCTATTTTTATTCCAATTTCCTTGAAATGGAAGATTAAAGTGATTATCGTTAATGTAGTCCATAAAGGACTGTATGAGCGCTACATCGCGACCCCATATAAACAAGAGGTCGTCGATGTAGCGCCATACCCACAAGATGCAGTCACGAATAGGATTGTCACAATTGTATATGTAGTAGGTGTTCCACCAAGCCATTACAATATAGCCAAGAAGGCGAAGGAAGTTGCCCACCATTGGAGCCCCCAGCAAATTGAAGATAATATGATCTCCTAAATTTAAAATAATTGTACTTTAGTAGATATTCAATAGCCAGCAACAATAAACTCATTCAAGCCTTTACTAAGGAATGTATTGCTTAAGAAAAAAGAAACAGCAACTATATTTAGGTCATGGCAAACTTGAATATAGGTCTTACTACATCACAACCCACCCCAAGTGTGTTCTTCTCTTCCATTCCTGTTGTGTCCATGGTGCGTAAGACAGATTTTAGTATCGTTAATGAACCCGGTAATTTTTTGGACGATCGGCTGAATACTTGTCCAACCATATATTTAAACGCGATCATTTAATGAGTTGTTGCTAGATATAATAGGTCTGAAACTAGGGGGAAAATTGCCCTTGTGTATCTAGGTGCACCATATATTACTGGGACAGCTGGAATCTTTTCACTGCAAGATACTCAAATTGTTTGTCAGTAATTCCCCTAAGGCAACTCCCTCTCTTGAGTACTTCTACTAGCTCTTTTTTTGAATGGCTCGGTGGATCACCATTCAAACTTCGTATGTCTTTTTTAATCCTCGAAGTATATTCAAAATTGTTGACGTATAGGTTTCGATGCCAGCAACCACCGTGCCCCCCCTTTGTCAGCTTTATTTGGGTGGGATTAAATTTATTAACTTTAGTTCTTTCAATGCTTTTATCTGACTCCAATAAGGATTTTTTAATATTACGTTGTTTGTATTTACTGATTTTTCTATTTTGACTTTTATATTTAATCAGTAAAATCACGCTCCAAATATTACTTTGGAAGGCATCTAAAACAGGTGTTCTAGTTTTTTGGGGTAAAACCCAGGTGGCATGGTTTCGCTGGATATTATCCCCATCTTCGTTTTCTTGATTGTATCACACTCTCGGCTAATACTTGCAAGTTTTTTTTAATGCTAATTTGCTCTTTGAAGGACAACTCTGTATATTCATTACCCATACAACTTTCAATCTGGATTGGGTTTATACCATACATCAATTGTTTTTCCCCCTTCATTTGAAAGAATTTTTTTACCGTTAACTACCGTGCAAATGTATTAGTGTCCATAGAGTGGCAAAACAGTCAAATGTTACTGCTTTGGTGAAAAATTAAGACCCTTCTTTAATACCTCTAATTTGTGAGTCCGTCAAGATAGTAGGGCGTTAATACAATAACTTGCATGACCTCTATTTTTTCCTTCCGTTTTCGTCCACTTTCTTCTTATTGGTATAGTCCGAGAGTGCGTAGAGTAGAGAGAGCGAGGAGAGAAGAGCTTGTTGTTCAGTTTTCTTCTCGTCTTGAGCGAGAGCGCGACGCGACGCCGGGTCGTTTTTTGACTGATTTTGGTGTTTATTGGCCATCCTACTTTCCCTCTCTGAATCTGTATTACAATCGTCCGTACTGTCCAAATCGGTAAAGCTGACTGTTCTTCTTTTGTTTCTATACCATTTCTTCTTTAGGATGGATTTTGGAATGTCCATATTATCACTCTTAGACCAGGTATATATGTTTCCTCTTTTGTAGTCATCCAGATCCCTTGCATATTTTTTCTTTTTGTTTTCCATGATGGATTTCTCTAATTCATTTAGTGTATCTTTTAGTTTGTTCTGAAACTCTATATAATAATTATCTTCTTTATAGCTTTTTATTTGGTTTTCCAGTGTTTCTATTTTTATTTCTGTTTCTTGCAACTTTTGAGTTTCAAAGTCTATAATTAGATTTATTAATGCTAATGAGCCACTTGAGTGCGAGCGCGAGCGAGAGCGCAGAGCCATTTGGACAGGAACTCTGTGTCTACTTTCAAAAGCCTGGTGACTACTTTATAAACGCAAGCCCTCTGGTATAATTTGTTTTTCATGGTACTTGGCTTAGGATTCTGTCCCACAGAAAATTCAGCTCTTTGATCCTGGTTTTTTCCAGCATGGTGTATAGTGACAATAATTCCGTTTTTCCCTCAGTTGTGTTTTCAGAGTCACTGAACACCTGGGCTAGCTTTGCCCGTCCTCACATGGCTGTGGTCATGTTCAATGCTTTGCTACGACGAGCGTGCGTGCGAGTGTGCGAGAGCGCAAAGGTAAGTAATTCCACCAAGAAGAATATATATGCACCTCGATGCTGCCGTGTTGTGATTGATGTGCGCCCTGTGTACTGCTGTTTTCTTTACTACAAAAGCAAGCCTGCATTCGTCTGTGATTTATAGTGAGCTTAAATGAGGGAGCTAACCAGAGCCATTACGTCTTCAATATAAACAAAGAATGAATAATGTAGCTCACCTCTAGTGTTGCTCAATGTCCTTCGGTCACGGATGCTTTGCTTTTTGTCCCGTAATTCCGGAAAGCCGTGGCTCCAACGGCCTAAATAAACACAACCACAAGGAAGAAAACTGCACCGCTCTGCAATAGCGTACGTCACTCACTTCCGGTCCGGAAACGGTAATGTGAAGAGACTTAATTGTATACACCCCCCAAACAATGGTGCAGCAGTACACACACAAGGCAAAAACATAGTAACTCTACTATACGCGTTTTCGAGCGCAAGGGCTCTTGGTCACAGCTATAAAACGGGATATAAATTCCGGGTTTAAAAACAATATAGATTTTAGCCAATAGAAAACACATCAAATCAATCGACCATGATGACACACTCGTAATCTACAAAATCGAGCGCGAGAGAGTCGCGCGACGAAGATAACCCATGAATGACACACTCGTAATCTACATAATCGTCCATTTGCATATTAAACAGCAGAATGCATTCTTCACCGTATGCATTGTAAATATATTTTACTAACCACTTTATAATAAAGCATCTGAAAAAGCGACTAGTAGATATAAAACAGATCTGTCTTGTAATTGCATCCTTGGGTGTGGCGTGGGGTCTCAGAGTAGTCCGCGCGATGGTGGGTAAGATGACACTGTGCCTCCCTATATCTTAATTTGCTTACCCAACTGTTACCTCTATAAGGTTTGTCTACCTGTTCTATAGCGACGCTATTGCAGAGCGGTGCAGTTTCTGCCTTGTTGGTGTGTTTACTACTGTGGTAGTATTATCACCAGTCCACTATGTGTGATATGTGTTCATGGTGTTGAGGTATTATGCAGTCCACTATGTGTGGTGACCATAAGGTCATGATGTGGTTGGATAAATTCATTCACTATGTCGGTTGGTGATATGTAGTCATGGTGTGGTGGTATATTCACTATATTACTAGTTAGCGGCCATAGGCAAACTTAAAATCTATTATTTCTCAATCTATAAAACACTAAAACGCTAACTTTTATAATGTATTAACACTTAAACCTCTATACACACTATTTAAAAACCTGATTTCTAACACTCGTCAATTTATCCTTCTACTTCTGAAAGAAAAATTTCAATTCAAATTATAAATTCTGGGGGAGAAACCCCCCCAAATTAACAGGAAAGGGCCTTATAAGTAAAGAAATTTTACAAACTCCAGAAAGGGGCCCAACCTTTCCTATTTGGGGCAGCCTTTCCAAAAATCAAATCGACACAAAAAAATGCCCCCCCTTGTGACACCCCCCTTCGGGCAGATGACTTTTGGGAGACAGGGTGAGAAATCAAATTTAAAACGTTACCCTTCCCTTTTCCCAAAAACTGTTTCCCCCACCCTTAAACTGGCCCTTAAATCGGGTTTAAAGGGGGCCCCGGTCAAATGTTTTTTTAAACTAAATTTCCTTTTTTAATTTTCATGTTAGGTACCACCTTATTCAGGTCTCCCCCAAAATTAGGAAACAGAGAACCCCCAAAAAAACCACTCCCCCTTCCATTTCTCCGGGCACACACCCTAAATATGTGCTGCTACTGTTTGCCGCTGTCCCCCATGCCCCTTTAAACAACAATCCTCAAAAAGTTCCCCCATTTTTCCATAATGGGCTTGCGCCCTTTTTCCCATGTTTCCCCGCGTATTTTGAAACCAAGGGAGATATGTGCCCTGACTTTAGGGACCCCTTTCCCATTTTTTCTCAATTAATTGCCTTCGGGCGGGGGGTTTAAACCTAGAAGGACTAAGCAGAATATTTGTTCATTCCACAGCACATCCCATTTTTTAACCCCTTTCCCTTTAAACCCCTTCCCCTCCCATGCTAATAGGGCATATTCTTTGGGGGAAAAAACATACCCCAATTTAACGTACACTTTTGTCAATTAGTCCCCTTCCAAAAAAACCACTTCTTTTTTAATATCAAATATTTAAATTCTTTTTTAATAAAGCTGTGGGTTTTGGGGTTTTAAAATATTACAACATTGAAACTTTTCACTTTTTGCCTTTCCATAAACACTTCTCTTTTATAAATAATTTTTACATTGTGGTTTTAAAAATGGGGTTTCCCCACTACGGTTTTTCAGCCTATTTTTCCAGTGTGTCTGGCAGCATAGGTTTTTTTGGGAATTCGGGGCCCTTTTTTTCCCTCCCCTTTTTCCCCCCTTCCCTCACCCCACACAACAGCCCTCCTTCTCCAACTGGCAGCCCACTTAAAAACACAGGGGGAAGGCAGGGGTTTCCTGCCGGGTTTTAACCCTGTGTTTTTTGGCCTTTCCAAGTTTTCCGCGCTCACGGTTTTGGATCAGCTGCACTTTTCTGTGCCGGTTTTTTTTGTCTCCTTCCACAGGTAGGGGGAAAATAAAGGGGAAGGGGGCCTGATCTTTTGAGTGTGGAGCCAGGGGGTTTGTGAAGCTGTGAATGCTAATAGCAAGCGGGGGGATCAAGTTTCCCTTTTTAACCCCCTGCTTAGCCATACAAATTCCTCGGACATCTAAAGCAACAACAAAAAACCCCCTTTTCCCAGAAAGAACGGGGGCACTTTTTAAAATTGTGTTATTTTTAAATCAAAAAATTTTGTCACTAAACAGCAGAGCAGGGGGGGAAATAGAAGCTTACACTTTCCCCCCTGGGGGGGGCCCTTAATAGGGGGGTAGCAAACCCTCCCCCGGGGACACATCATAAATTATAGAAAACCCCACTACGGGCTGACGCCCCCTATTTGGACCTCGGGGGGGGAGCAGGCACACAGAGGGTTAATCCAGGCTTACGGGCTACAAAACACAGGGCCAGACCCCCTCCCCCTCCCTTCCCAAAAGCAAACTACGTGCGGGAGGGGGCCTCTTTGCTTGCCTTTTGAAAAAGCTGTTGAGTCTCCAGCACGGACAGCCGGTTTAGATAAAAAAATAAAACGGGTTTGGGGGCTATAGGGGATTTGAGAACGGGGTTTGCCCCCTTTCACCAGGGATAACCCCAAAATCAGTGGGAAAATTTGTAATGAAATAATTGAAAAAAAGGGCCTTTTTTTTTTTAAATAATTTTTAAAATTTTAAAAACCCCAATCATTGTAGCAAAACAACCCCTTTAATTATTTTCATGGACTTTGGGCACGGTGGAATATAGGACAAATAGGAGAAATTCAGATTTTCACATGGGTTTTTTTTTTTTTCCTTCCCCCCATCTCCCTCCTGCCCCCCCCCCCCCCACGCCCTACTTGCCCCTTTCATTTTCTTGTTTTTTTTGAAATGATTAAAGGGGTTTTTAAACACGGGGGGCCACGGTTTTCTATTTAAAAAAAAGGGGATGTAGTATTTGTATCTGTCCCCGGAGGGGGTTATTGGCGGGCGGGAACATAATGATAGGGGCCACTCTTTGTTGTTTGGGGAAAAACCACAGTTCGGGAGTAGATTCCCCAAATTTTTTTCATTGTAAAACTTTTATTTATGTATATTTTATTGTTTTCTACTAAAACTGGAAAAGATTTTTGTGCTAAATTTTAAAAAAAAAATAAAATGCAGTACAGTAATTGCAGATGAAAATTAGAGTATGAATTTTTACAAAACATTTTTTTAAAAAAGGAAAACCCCATCGTAAACCCCCCCAATAAAAATTGGAAATTAAAGGGGGTTTAGCCGTGCCCTGTAAAAAAGAATTTTTAATTTGGGGAAAAGGGGGGAAGGTGAATTTGGGTAAGGTAGGGCAGGTTTAAACCAAATGGGGCCGGGAAAGTTTGGGGGTTAAAATGAAGAAGAAATTTTATAAGGTTTATAAAAAAAAAGGTTTATGGAAAAAGGACTTAAATACAAATTTTTACGGGTAAAAATTGGGAGAAAATAAAAAAATTGTTGAAAAAGCCCGGGGCTTTAAATTTTTAAAAAATTAAATTATGAAAAATAAAAACATAGAGGAAAAGGGGGTTTTTTGGGGGGAAAAA